>JAJEJO010051442.1:0-220195 GCA_020662805.1 Glaucomys volans
GTGGAGGTTCCTTAGAAATCTTGGAATGGATCCACCATTTGACCCAGCTATCCCACTCTTTGGCCTTTACCCAAAGGACTTAAAATCCGATTACTACAGTGATGCAGCCACATCAATGTTCATAGCTGCTCAATTCACATTAGCTACATTGTGGAAACAACATAGATGCCCTTCAATAGATGAATGGATAAAGAAACTGTGGTATATATACACAATGGAATATTACTCAGCCATAAGGAATAAAATTATTGCATTTTTCGGTAAATGGATGATGTTGGAGACTATTATGCTAAGTGAGATTAGCCAATCCCCAAAATCGAAAGGCTGAATGGTCTCTCTGATAAGTGAATGATGATGCATAATGTGGGGTGGAATGATGGCAAGAATGGAGAAAGGATAGAGAGCATAGAGCGAAGGGAATGGTGGAGTTGAGTTTGGGGGGTAAGAATAATAACAGTATGTGTGACAGACATCATTGCGTTGTGTACATGTATGAATGCACAGATGGTGTGACTCTACTTTGTGTACAACCAGAGAAACAATTGCTATACTCCATTTGTGTTCAATGAATCAAAAAATTAAATAAAAAATTAAAAAAAAACAAAAATAAAATAAAATGAGACTTCACTCCTTTACTGTGTATTTGAGGATTAGTGAGATTTAATGGGTTCCCCATATGTTTAAAATAATTTCAAAATAAAAAGCTATATATGACACACTCACTCTTACATACATACACACACACACACACACACACAAATACATTGTAAGATAAGTACAAAGTTCTCTGTGTATCTGTATCCTAATATACCATTTGGAAACATTTTGCCACAATATTACCATTCTCTGTCTCTGTCTCTCTCTATCTCTGTCTCTTTGTCTCTCTGTCTCTGTCTCTTGCTCTCTCTGAGAAATGTGTATTTATAAATATTATCTTTCTTGAACCATTTGAGAGTATGCTGGATACATCATGCTGCTTTACCTGTTAATATTGCATTGCATTAAAGTTCCTAAATTTGATGATTGTACCATTATTATGTAAGAAAATATCCTTGTTCTTAGGGAATGTGCACTTAATGTTTATCTAATCTACATTTAATCATCGAGTTTTACAAATTGTTTCAATATTATCTTTGAGTACAGAAGATTCTCCTAAGAACCAATCCAAGATTGCACATGTACTTAGTTGTCATTCTTCTTTAGTTTCCTTTAATATGGAACATTTTCTTAGCATTTTTCTTTCATGACTCTGACATTTTCAGAGTACAGGGCAATTATTTTGTAGAATATCTAACACCATGCTGGTAAATGCTTAACAGATGCCTCTCTGGAAAAAAAGAATCCTGCTGTGTATCATTTACTAATTTCCCTAGTGTAAATATTCCCAACATGGCTGGTGTCAAGCTTCCAGTGTGATGTTGCTGAATATGTCAGTGGAAAGAAATGTGCACAGTGAGCTCTTGTGAGATAATATATAAGAGCCATCTCTAGCATATCATGGAATATTCTTCAGTTTGGATTGGTCTTCTTGTTTTCTAATGATTAGAAAAGGAATACCAGTGAAGTAATGTTAAATTCTTCTTGTGTAACTTGTTAGGAAATATGCCATGTAGATATGTCCCACCTGTACCTATTTAGAGTGAGTATGTATGTATATGCATGTGTGCATGCTTATTTCCCCCTTTGGTATATGAAATGGGTAGACACAGGTGTGTTCTGGTCGAAACAGAGAAAGTTAGGTCCCCAAAGTCTTGCCTTCTGCATGTGTACCCCTGAAAGGGCTCCGAATTGCACAATTTGAAATCCTAAAGACTGAGAATTGTTTCATTTAGTCCTCATGTGGCATAAATTAGCCCAAAGTACAAACTAATAAGTAAAGACAAGCTACAAACACAAACTCTGTTAGAGAAAATGTGACTCATCCATAAGTGTATTCACTCAGAATAAAGCACTAGACTCCAACTTCAAGTTAGGAGTGTCAGGTTACATTGAATTAAGTTGAATATGGTGATACTCATGTAAGAGTAGTGTCTTAGTTTGTGCTACTCCAATGATAGACCTGGAGACAAGTGTTTGGGTAATTAGTTTAGAAACTGATCACAGAAAACACCAATGGTGGAGCAGATAGAATGGGAGAAAATCAATACAGGGTGTGGTTATGAGCAATTAGTCTGAGCAGTTGAGACTTATTCCCACCAGGTACCTCTCAGAGACTGTGCAGGGCATACTTCAAATTTGTTTTACCTGAGTTACAAGGAAATCAGATATTTATATACCAGTTCCCATCCATTGTTGGCTGAGGGATGCTCACAAGGGCATTATATTCCTTGGAATTCTAGCCCATCTTTCTTGCAGATGAAGCCAGGTCCTGTAGCCAGAGAAAGTCCCTTTACAATAGCAAGAAACTAGTATGCATAGGAAAGCTGAAAGTGGCAGAGGTACTGGTGCATCACCAATAGTATTTGCTTCAAGGGGCAAAAATATTTGCCTGCCTTTAGAAATGGCAAAGTAAGATATGCAATATAACTGAGATCTCACTTGACATGTGCAATATAGTGGGTGTAATATACAGGTCAGTAAACACTTTAGAACAATGAACTAAAGTGGCTCACTGAACAAGGGCACATCTTTGCTGCCTCTAGATTCCCTTTAAATCAGCTTCTTCTGAAGGTCTTGGCTGCTCCTTTTAGACAAGCCCAGGTGTTCACTGTATGTATGTGTCAAGAATGAGTTTACTCTACAACCTTAAGTTCCAGGAAATGTCACATGTTTATGTTTCTTCAAATTACATATACTTGGAACCCTGCTTGCTTGGTTGACAGGAAATTTAATCTAGACTTCCCAATGTTCCAGCAGTGTGTGTAGAACATGCAGGGTGAAGGTTTATATGTTGGTAGAAAACCACTGGAAGTCCTCAACTCATTGTGGGATAGTTCTATCAATAGTTAGCCATTCAATACTGGCTGGGCTCAGGGGTTCTTCTTCAGCTCATCATCCTTGCTAAACTCTCCTTGCTGCCTGAAGTCAAATTGCATTCTAGTACTTTAATGGCTCATACAACCCATATACTGAGCTGATCAAGGCCACTATCTGCTCCATTTTCACACATAAATGAGACACCACCATCTGGGGCATCTGGCTTTCTATATGGCTGCCAAGGGACTGAATTACATAACGGTGTAAACCTAGGCCAATGGAAAACAGTACTAATCAGGTAAGTTCCTCCTCTTTAATCCTTCCAAGAACTGCTCTGACATATGGTTTTCCCTTATGCCTTCCAGAGAAATCTTGATACATAGAGACATACATGCTAATTGACCTGTTCCCTAATTTCTTGGCTTATCATGAAGCTATGGCCAATAAAATAATGTATTATAACACTTAATATTATTTGCCTTATTGTACTTTTTCTTCCTCACCTCACTGTCAAGAGCTTGTACCAGATATGGTATTAGTGCTCCAATCCTTACCTTAGTTTGTTTATTGGGGCACTCAGACTAAGAAATTATGCTTCCTTCACCTCTCCTTATTTTCACTTTTGCTAGTAGAGTATCTGAAAGAGGCACTCCAGACCTCTTGAGTCACATTCCTGGGAAAATGTATGAGAGAAAATGTTGACCAACATCCTTTTTTTGCTTGTTTATGTTAGAGAGTGAGTGACTATGAAAAAAGTTATATTAAACTTATTTTCTCTTACTTAAAGTGCCCTAAATTAAGTAATAAATGTCTGAAGGATAAAAGTTCCAAACTAATATCTACTCTTAGATTGTATATGCCTGCCATAGAAGGTTCAGTCTTTTAATATATGAGTACTCTTAAATCCAGAGAGAGAAATTATAGAACAGTTGATCTCTGGCATGGTAAATTATAAGCTAAATGGAGGATGAGGATTTATTTTCAAAGGGCATGGAGTTCTAATTATTCCTGAATGTTGTACAGTGTTAATAGGAAGGATTAATGATTTATTAAAATCATGCCTGTCCAGTGTGCTGACCTAAATGCATCAGTGGGGCACACTTCTACCTGTAGTTATTTAACTTAAATATATTTTTAATTAAATAGATTTGCATATAAGAAATAAGTTTCTCCTAATTTAATTCTCTCCTATTTCTTAAGGAGTGCTATACTTGGACTCAATTTAATTCTGTGACCATAAAAAAGTGGGTCACATAACTTACTGGCATCTAATTCTGTCACCTGGGAAACGTGGAGGGTGTTGGATTTATTGATTCCTGATTCTGTATGAGAAAGGATTTTAATATTCCAAATTAGACTGTCCCCACAGGAAAAGGGACCAACCTAGGCCATCATAGAATAACTGCAGGACTGTCAACACTACCTTCTCTGAGCCTTGTCTGTCTTAAGTTTGAAATCTTATTCTAAGTGGACTCACATCCAGGGTTGGTACTTCCTCAGTTCTTCTCTATGGAGCTCTATTTTCCCCTAAATTTCACAACAATCTAGTCACATTTTATCTTCCACAGGTACCTATAGTTCTTGCTGTTAGTCCACGATATTCAATGATAAAATGACAAACAAAAATAATGACTAGACAAAACAATGTTTTAAGGCAATTGTTTTATAGTTGCTATATTATTTGCTGAAATGCAACAATGAAAACTTTTAAAAATTATATTAAATGCCATTCTTACAGTAATAAGTACATTCTTATACTTCAACAGACCTACAGAAGTTAACGCATAGATCTCACACATAGATTTTAATTTCAGGATTAGAATGTTTAGATCTGAGAATGAATACTCAGATGTTAAATGGTTAATATGAAAGAATGACACATCTTTTATAAGATTAATATTATTCAGGGAGGCCAGAAATGATATTGATGTGGGATGTTTGGCTGAATACCTTTCAAAGATTGACATCTAAGAAGAGTATTAGGTTTCGGCTAAACACTGAGGCTGGAGCCAACTTCTATGTGTTCTTAGTATTCTGCCCTGCTAAGCCCTTTAGTAAATGTTTTTGTTTTTTAAATTATTTTTAAAATGCACTTTTGTGGGGAAACTGCCAAGGCCTTTGCCAGATTTGTAGCACCTCTCGTGCACAATCACAATGCATGGTGTGCCAGTCTTTATTTCCCCTGTCCTTGTTAACTCTAGGGACAAGGGGAATTAGACCTTCACTGGGAAGGTTCAATTCCCCAAGAACTCCTCTTTATTCTCAACTTTAGATGTGTTCATCACCCACTCGTTTTTTTAATAGTGTTACAAAGGTTAAAAAAAAGATATAAACAAGTCTTTAGATAAATTTAGCAACCATTCTAGATCACATTTTGGAAGAATGAATAGCTTGAGGTGCAAAGGAAAGACATGGAAACCCTGGCTGCCAAGCATGTCAGAATAGTTCTTCCAAGTATCTTGAGATTATGAAAGAAAACAAAAGGGAGGACGCCAAGATAAAGAGTTATAAAATCATCTCTGCGAAGGCAGAGGCCATACTTTGTTTCTCTGTTATGAATTAGAACTAGACAAATTTAACTCGATTCTATCAACCCACTTCCTCAAGTCACTAGCCAAAGAACTGTCCTTATCTACAGAAAAATCTAGAGAAAAGAAACCTCAGATTTTCATATTTTTCCCACTTTCATACACTCTTTCTGTGATAGTTTAGTGACCAATCAGTTGTTAAATAAAAATTACAGGAGGCCATTATTTTGAGTTAAGCTCCTGTACTGGGCCCCAATAGACCAGGCTAAAAATCAAAATGGAGTCATTCATGCTAATGTTCCCTGTTACCAAGCTGAAACTAAGCAGTTTATCTGACCTTCTGAGACTCAGGATTAGAGAGATAACAGCCAAATTTCCCAAACAGTACAGTTTCAATTGGCAAGAGAATGAAATTCCCCCTGCCTTAATCCTTATACAAAGAAAGGAACCCCAAGTAACCTGATGCTAACTAATCAGTTATTTTCAGTTGTTCTGTCTTCCTGTAGCTGCCTTACAAGGAAAGTAACTTTGAAATGACCAATCTGCTTTTGTTTGTTTCTGCTATCTTTAGCCTTTCTCTGTCTACAAATCAACTGCTTCTATTCAGCCCATCAGAACACTTACTGTGTTTTATGGAATGAAGAATTGCCTGGATTCTAGAGTCTAAAATAAAAACAAAATAGTTAAGTTATTGTAATTGTGTCCTTTACACACTGATTCTTCAACAAATATTTATTGTCTTCTACATGATACTTGCCATAATGATATGGATAAGACAAACTTTACCTTTGCCTCAGTGTTATCTGAAAGTCCAACCCCTAGCTAATTTAGCCTTCTTGATTGACTGTTGTCTTAGGCATGTACAGAGGACAAACCGAATTCTCTGATGTATTTTCTGGAAAATGATATTGCTTACATACTTGCAAATCCTTTTAGGTTCTTTCAAGGAAGGAGAGTTCCTTGTGGTATGAAACCTAGCACTAAGGCTTTATTTATTAAAATGCATCTAAACAAGATAATTAAGCAATAATACTATTTTCAAAACAAAAGGAAGCAATTCTTGGGGGTGTTTCTCAGGTTTCCCCTACCCTCTATTTCCAATGTCATATACTCATTCCAAACACAGGAAGAATGAAACATTACAGATGGCTTCATGCAAAGAATAAGTTAGGTTATTTTTACATCTTTGACGGGTTTATAAGTCTGTGGTCTTCTTCAGAATAGCATGTTGTGGACAAATTGGTCATGCATGTAAAAGGAACTGTTTGCAGAAATATGTCAATGATTTGTCTTTGCTGTAGTCACCATATACATATGCAGAACAATTTCTTAGACAAAACATAAATCTTCTCATGAATATTTGTGTCCTTCACCCCTTTTATCAACTCAAATGAAAATCTATTTTAAAAGGAGCTCTAATTTTTAAAGGCTAAGATGCTCATGAGAGGGATTATTTTGGAAACGGAGCTAATTTAAATCCTGTATTAGTCAGGTCCTCAATGGGAAACGTATGATGCTCTTGAATAGAAAAATTCAAAAAGGGATTAATAAAGGCACTATTTATAAAGATGTGGGTGGTATGTAGAATAACCAAAAATGGTTTTGGAGGAAACAGAGCTTACTGTTGGTAACTGCAAATATGTTAATGTTGATTGACTGACAGGGAAATGAGAAGGCATTGACTGGGACGCAGAAGGCAAGAATCTTATAGAGAAGGTTGCATTTGCTTGAGGAACCCATGAAGCTCAAAACAAACTGCAGGAAGGGAGATGTGGAAATAAATACCCTGAACCTTGTTTGTTTTCATCCTGATTGAACACCAAGGGTCTTCATTAGCCAAGCCCAACTGGAAAGTTAAGAACAAGGAAGACAATAATATAGTTTATACAGAGCCAACTCTCATGGAAGAGAGCAGGATGGGAAGAGATGGAGTCTAGATCTATAGTGGCAAATGAAAGATATCCTGGTATACCTTCCCTATTAATTAGAAACCCTTTAAACTCCAGTTGGAGGGCAGGGATATTAAAAAATAATCTTTTTGTTTGAGCCACATCTCCAATTTTGTACATTATGTATGCCTATTTTGAGTCCATGTTTTGCATCAGGCTCTATTTGTTATAAATAAAACAGACCAAAATTCCTGCCCTCATTGAACCTGCATTTTATTTGTGGTCATTTATCTTAATCAGGAGTCATTTAGTAGCAAGACTAAGTGACTCAAGTTAGTAATTTTAAAAAGATTGCTTTCGAGAAATCCTTCTTGAGTGTTGAAAATCTGTCAAGCAACTACTCTCTGGGTTCTCTATTATACTTCTTTCTTTTTCAGTCTCTCTCCCCATACCTCCTGCCCAACTGAAAAAGATTAAAGTGATTTTTTTTCTCTATATATCTCTCCAGAACTGTTTCCCTCTCCTCTGTATAGACAGGCTTCATTTGAAGGCTCTTACTTTCTACTTTCCATTATTTTCAGTTTGAAATTTTCTTGGTATCTTCTCTGTTTCCCTTAATTTATATGAAAGTACTTTGAAAATCTCAAGTGGTAGTTTTCCTCTTCTAGTCTGTATTATCCCCCACCAATTATTTTCCCATGACAGATGCTCTCCTGTGTCATATCCATTCACCCATTTCTTTGTTTATTGAAAGTTCATTTGAGTATTGAGTACACAGTTATACCAGAGGTCAAGGTAGAATTCCCAAGGAGTGGTGGGTGCTTCTTTTCTTCAGGTTGGCATTGGTGTGATTAACTGGCATATAGAAGAAATCATTGGCAGGTGAAACAAATGAAAGCTAAAGTTCAAAGTCATATCCTGTCTTAGTTCTAAGCACAGTACCCAAGAAATGGCAGTAAAGATCAACCAATCTTCAGAGTGGTTGAAAAACAGTAGAGGACCATTGGGTTGGAATAAGAGTGTAGGTTTACCAAGATCAGAAATGCTGTGTCTCAGAAATTGTTCCAAGTGTCTAGAGATTGAGTGTCCACTTTTACAGAGGGGGCATGTATCTGGTTCCTACTCTCAGGTGGTTTCATTCTTTCACAAACATGGAAAAGACAGTTGTTGATGGTTTCAGTGGCTCCCTTTTTTAGTGTTCCTGACTCTATCACTTTTGCTGTGCATTTTCTTCAACATTGACATTTATGACACATTTCTATTCCACTCTAAATAACTGGTCAATGTACTACCTTCTCCAAACATAGTTTGCATTTTGTTCTTTATTTTTCATTAAAGTATAATTGCTTATGCCTGCATATGTGTATCTGTGTTTTGATAGAGATCGAGGAAATACAGGGGTATTGTCTCTTATTGATCTATTCTTTCCTTTGCAAATGTTTTGTAATAAGTTATAAACTGTGTTACTTGAGTCAGTAATTGGAAAGATATTCCTTACATTCAAGGTATAGTTTTGCATTAATTGTGTTTTCTTGAATTGCAGAAGAATGGGCAAAAGCATGCTCTTTTGTATTCATTCTCTCTTGAATGCAGATACTCTCTTATTTCACTCTAGACCAAGTTTCTCAAAGTAGGAGTTCATGTATGGCCTGCTGTAGCCCATATTCCCTTTGGGACTTTGATCCAATTGGTTGTAGGTATATTCATTTCCTAGGACTTGTATAACAAATTGCCACAAACAAGGCATCCTAAACAACAAGAATTTACTGTCTCATAGTTCTGGATGCTGGAAGCTTAAGATCAAAGCATTGGCAGGGTCACCACCTTTCTGAAAGAACTAGAGAAAATCTCCTTCCTGACTTGTAGTTCCTTGGCTTATGGCAGCATAACTATAATCTTCACATGGTGTTCTTCTGATATACATGTGTGTTCAAATTTCTCTTTTTTAAGATGGATCCATTAAGGACCCATCCCACTCTGATTTAAGTAAGACTTACTTAACTAATCACATCTGAACAGAACATATATCCAAATTATGTCACGTTCCAAACTACTGGCAGTTTGGACTTCAACATATGACATTTACCAGAGGACACAGTTGAACCCATAACAATGGATGATTAATAGGAACTGGCATTTTTACATGCTATATCTTCTGATACAGTGTGCTAAGTGGTTTTGGCCCAATCTTGGATTCTAGTAGCCATAATGTGAACCAGTTTGTATTAGTCAGGGTTCTCTAGAGGAACAGTAGCAACAGGAAATATGATTATAAACAGGAGATTTATTAGATTGGCTTACACGACCAGAAGCTGGATAGTCCAGAAGCTGGAATGACCATCTGCAGCTGGAGAGCTGGAAGAACCAGCAGCTGTGCAGTCCAAGACGCAGAAGCCCCAGAACAGGAAAGATCAACAGTGCTATCCTAGTGTCAGACCAAGGCTTCTGGACACTCCCTGGGGAATCACGGGCAGAGTCTACTTTGGAAGAGTGAAGAAGTGAGAGTCCAATATCCTCAGAGGATGGAAGCAGCAATCAAGAGCCCATTCAAGAAGAGCCGAGCTTGCATCTGCATCTGCTTCCTTGTTCTTCCAGCTTTTATTCCATCCTATTGGGCGGTGTCGCCCAAGCTTATGGAGGGTCTCCACTTCATTTCACTATCCCACATTCCAATCATTCCTAAACACAACCTCACTGACACACCCAGAAGTCTCTTAGTCGACATCTTAATCTAATCAGGTTGATAATTCAAATGAACCATTACACAGTTCTAAGCAAATTTTTTTTTCTGTTTCACACAGGTACACCTGGATAACCTCTTACTCCAGCCAGTACCTCATATTTCTTCTTGCCCCAGGTTTCTATGACACAACAGCATGAGTGTTTTTCAGTTTTTCATTGCTGAGACCAAAATACCTAACAAGAGCAACTTAGAGAAGGAAAAGTTTATTTGGTTTCATGGTTTCAGAGGTCTCAATCCATGATTAGCCAACTTCATTGCTCTAGGCATGAGGTGAGGCAGAAAGAACATTATGGTGGAAGAGTGTGGAGGAAGAAAGCTGCTCAGCTCAGGAAAATTAGAGCAGAGGGTAAGGCACCAAAATATAAACCCCAAAGGCATGCCCTCAGTGACTTACTTCCTCCAGCCATACCCCACTTTCCTACAGTTACCACCCAGTTAGTCCATTCAAACTAATCCATCAAATGGATTAATGTACTGATTAAGTTATAGCTCTTACTCTACTCATTCATCTATAAGCATTCGTTCATTAACACAGGAGATTTTGGGGGACACCTCATATCCTGACCGTAACAGAAGGGACTTCCTGTTACAGTTCACACAACAGCGACACACAAATAACTCAGAAAATGGAGAAGTTAAGATCCTTGAAAAATGAGGGATGAGATCCAATGGATAAAACTTCCCTTTCTTACTCCCAGGTGAACAGACCTAATACCCTTTCCATTAAAGTCTTTAGAGGTATCTTCCAAACCAAATACCAGTCACCATTAGCAGTGCTCACCTTGATAATGCAGCCCTGTGTTGCTGTGTCTGCCCTTTTATTTCTTCAACTCTTTACTCCTGCAGCTTGAGTTGGCTACCCCCCAAAAAACTACTGGCATCAAAACCTTTGTCTCAGGTTCTGCTTATGAGGAACTTTCACTTCAGTTTTAAGCTTCCCAGATGATCCTGATGTAAGTAATCCATGGACCAATCTTTGAGGAATTCTCCAAATTTCTGTGTAAAACAGAACAATTTAAAATCATACTTTAATATGTTTGTTGTAGGATATTCCCCACACCACTCTTTCATTAACCTTAAAAATATGCAAGAGGTATCTTGAAGACAGAGATTATATGAGCACAAGTCCAAAATCATGGTAAATCTTAGAGTGAGAAGAAAGCCTCTTGACAGAAGCCAATAAGTGCTCAGATACTATGGCTAGTACTGTCTGTCCTCAGATGACAGCTGGGTGATGGATCAGTGTAGCTCAATTCTCAAAGCCTCATAACCTATGTACAGTAAGGAAAACTTATATTGATGCCCTATTCAACTATGGGTCACATGCTGCCACCCCTTCATGAATCAGGGTCCTACAAGGCCCCAGAAGTGGCCAATAGGTGGGAAAGCCAGTAGGGAAATCACTTGCAGGAGGTTAGGATATAACAAGCTCCCATAAAAACAGGATTCATGCCACTGAGAAATCTATGTCAATCTTAAAGCTTCATTTGAGCAAATCACCAATTTATAATAGCCTTTAACTGCAGAATGAGTAGTTTAACATGGACTTTATACTTCTGCTATAAGACTGACCAGAGGGCCAGTTCTCTTTGGGGCTGACTTGACAGTTTAAAAAGTCAAACACTTACTAAACAGAATGGGCAGCTCAGCAGGAGTGACAACTATAGGCTCTGTACAGCAGGATTTAAAATCCATGCCAGGGCTTGTCAGTTCTATGTGCCTAGACCCAGTTGGCAAAAATAAAACTTCCCAGAGAAGAGAAAAGAGAGAGAGAGAGAGAGAGAGAGAGAGAGAGAGAGAGAGAGAGAGGAAGAGGGGGGGAGGATATGAATGATAACATCTTAGCTAAGGATGAGGTGGTTCATGTTCAGAAGACTACTTTGTGTATGGGTGAATCACCATGAAGGAAGAAAGTATACAAAACAATATGACAGGGCAGACCAGTCAGGCTGAGCCTAAGCAAGGATCCTAAATCTGCTGGTAATGAAGGAAGCCATTGAGTGGATATCATATTACCCTTGTTGCACTTCAAAGGATCTAGACTTGAGCAGATTTGGGTTTGTGCCACAACTCATAACTCTACGACTCACCAGCTGAATACCAGCCAGTTATTTAAATTCTCTAATACTGCCTTTCAGGGATGTGAGTATTTAATTAAAGAATGCATAAAGGGATCCATCTTAATTATTAGTACAGAGTAGCCATTCAATAAATGGCTGTTTTAATGGACTAAATTTAGTATAAATAGGATACAATTTGGATTTTGCACAAGCAATCTTAGTTCCTGAAATACCTAAAGAACCTAATCTTACAGCTATCAAATGGTGTTGACCACAAGGACAAAATAAGAGGAAATTTTATGTGCATATGAGATCATTAAGTGTATGTATTCATGTGTGTACTTATAATGTTATGCATGTATATTTTTATTTTGAGAAATATTTATCTTAAATCTTTTTCCTCTTTATCCTATTCTTTTTTCATAGTTCTGGTATATTCTTAGCTCTATGAGGTGTTAGGAGATTATTCAGGAGAGGAAAAATTAAACAAAGTACATCCTTTCTCTAATTGTTTTTTTTTCCTGCTTATCTGGTGATGCTTTATAAGAGGGACACCAAATGTCGATTGGAAGCTCTTAGCATTAGTGGGATTAGTCAACTCAGTGCTACCATAGAGATATCTGGATGGGTTATTTATAGGAGGGTACCATTGATTAGATCTTCCTCTTGGGCTGGTCATTTTGCTCATAAAATGCTTTTCTAGTAACTTGCCTCAAGTGTAAAGGCCTAATGACTAGAATTCTAAGAGCACTGTGGGAACAAGGTCTGAGGAGAGCTCACTGTAAAGTATCTATTTCTATCTTGATTAAACTAAAGGACACTAGGCACTAAGACCCTACCTTTGACCTTCCCAGAAAATAAATCTCCAATAATGTTCAGGAGTGAATTGAAGAAGTTTTGAGTGAAGCAATTGATATGGGGACCTATTTGTTTCCTAATTAGATTTTAAACTTGGTTTCATCATTTTGGGTCTTCCTTTTCTCTTTCCTGTCTCATTTCTATGGGTATGTGATATTGCCATTAGGGGTTTTGTTGTGTATGTCATTATACATTGCTTTGTTTCCTTTTGCCCTCTTAAGATTCAGTGTTCTTGTGTCTCCTAAAATCTTTTGTGATTGCTTGTCCATCAGTTTTCCAGTTTCCAAAATTTTGTTATTATATCCTCTCTTGTTTTCTTAAACATTCTTGTTTTATGCCTTTAAAATATGTTATTGAGATGAGTTTATTAAATCTGCTATCTTTACCTATATACTCTGTATATTTGTTTTATGATCCTTAATTAAATGTATATAGTGTAGAAGTTTTACCTTTTGTCCTTTCATAGACAGTGCACAGCAAAACAGAATACAAAAGCTGAAGACAAAGAAGGAATAACAAGGAAAAGAGAGAATAGAAATGGATTTTGTATCTTGAACCTGGACTTAAATCCTTCCATGCCCATGATTCCATATTTAATTAGAACATTTATGAGTGTTCCCTATCACAAGTCCCTCAGTGGATAGTTCAGTGAAATATACACTGTCTTCACACAGTGTCTGCCATCAGGAATGTGTCATACAGGACTTTAAGGTCTATGTCCCAGAATTGCATCCATAATTCTTGCTATCTCTAATAGTGTTAAATGGTACAATGATCACAAAGGAATAGGCATTTATGTGTGTGAGTTTGTGTGTGTGTGTGTGTGTGTGTGTGTGTGTGTGTGTATTTTGGAATCTGGTACTGACTGTGCAGCCAATTCTCATTCTGTTTGCTGACACAAACTTCAGTGGTCATAAATGAGGGAACCCCACACTCCTTGGTGATGAATTTGACAATGCAAGCTGATTTTTATTCAAGCACATGTGTTTCAGCTTTCCAAGAAACCTCAGCAAATACAGATTGTAGTTCCTTCCAAAACCTGTGATCCAGATGCTCTCTTTGGAATATTATGCCCTTATTTCCTGTTCCCACAGTACATTGAAAACTCAAGAGGAAAGGTAGGACAAAAATAACCCCTTTTGATCTCTTCCAGGGGAACTGCCATATCTTTCTTTTGTCACTGCCAGCCTGTCATATTGCCTCCTATTTCTTCACTACATCCAGAAAAGGGAAAAATAATGCAGATGTTTCTGAAGCACCAAACATGTAAAGCTTATTTACCAATTCCCATAGTATTCAGTAAATGCCACCATATAATTCCTGAGTTCAAGAAGCTGTCATTGAACCCCACTGGGCCTCAGTTTTTCTATAACATGGGAGATGAAAACATGATTCTTTCCATAGTTTAATTATCCTGTTTAATTCACCCAGACTGTATCAGAGAATATTTATATTTATACAAATTCTACCTTAGGAACCAAATAAAGAAACTACATATCAGAGAGGCCCTCTGATTAGGTTTTGTTAATAGGGAGGATGGGGAATCTGTTAAGCAGACAGAACTGTTTTTTCTTCCTTCATAAGACACTGACTACTGCTTTTGGGAAAATAATTTGAACTATTTTAGATCAAAATGGGGATGAGCAATCCTGTGACCAGTTACATGAATATTGTAAGGTGATGAAGAGAAGAGAGAGAACTAGAGAGGATTAGAGAGAACTAGAGAGAGTTACTCTACTTGATGAACTGGCCAAGGGAAGTAAGAGAATTGAGGTCAGGATGGGCAAGCCTTGCTTTAATTCTCTTTTCCTGGAAGAACCTTTTGAGAGGTTGAGGAGAAGCAGAGCCACTGGGACTGGGAACATCCAGCCTCTGGGAACTCATCTTCAGGGAATAAGGCAGACTGGAAGTGAAACTAAAGATGGGTATAGTAGTAAGAATTGAAGGCCAGGAAGCCAGCCTCCATTACTGATGGTACAACTAACTAGCTGAGTGATTTGACGAGGTCTAGCCTTTAGGTTTCTCCTTGTCTATAATATTAGTATATTGGATGACTACTCTCTAGTTTTAACATTTTATGATTTTTTAAAATGGAAAAGGAATGGTCTCTCTCTATCTATGAAAATGTAATTTTCTTTTTGATGATAATATGAGTTATTAGCTACTATTAAGTGGTTGCTTTATGCTAGGCATTGAACTTAGCATTTCTTATACATTCCAACACAAGTGAGGTATTTAACTGTAAAAAACACAGATAATTAAATATTTTCACAAAACTATGTATCTAAGAAGAGGCAAAAATCACGATTTGACCTCAGGCTAATAAAAAATAGACTTCGTTTTGAAATGGGGTTCTGCTGTTACTCAGGCTGGCCTCAAGCTTCCTGAGTAGCTGAGACACCACCATGCTAGATTTTGAATCATAGAACTAGAGATTACCTTAAACAATGTATTCAAGCCACTCTTCCCCTTTAATGCATAAGGAAACAGAAAACTAGAATCCTTGTCTCCCTACTCATTGCAGACATAAACTTGAGTTACTCTCCTTGCCCAGTTTTCTGGGTGTCTAATTCTAAGAATGCAGCTTTTTCCCCAATGCCCTAGGCTGCCTTGCTCAAGAAAAAATATTGCCTCAAACTGATCTACAGCTGCGTCTTTCAAGAACTAACTGATTAGAGTATAAGAGAAGCAACTTGAGCCCCCTAGAGAAAGGTAGCCTTTCAGAGCTCTGGGCCCTGCATGCCTACGAGGTCCTTTGCTATGGAAGTAACTTCCTGACCTGCTTGGAAGTGACTTGATTTTTTAATGGAACACTGTTTTCCAGAACCTATTATTGTAGGCCCAGCCTCATTGAAATTAGTATATGTAGCACTCATTTACAGTAAGCAAGATTTGCCAAGTTGTATCTGAGAAGAAAATCTGCCTTACCTTGTCAATATTTACACCAAGTATCGGCATTGCCAGGGGCCAACACAGTGCCATGCTTCTATTTTTCCATTGTGCAAGTTCCTTGTCCCCTGTGAACACTTACTGAAAGAGTCAAAGCTGGTGACTTTGCTGTGTTATTTAATCTTGGACTGCTCTGGACCATTTCTGGAATGAATAGTAAAGAAGTATGAAAGACAAAACCAGTTACCTAGGAAATAAAAAGGGGGGGGAAATATAGTGAAGTTGTAAGAGCTTTCTTTTCACTTTGAGTTATATTTCAATAAATGCCCTATTTTCAAAATGCCTTCTCCTTCCTACTTTTATTTTAGGATAGGATGTTAAATGATATTTGATTATTTGATGTAAAAATAAATTTAAAAAATATACAAAATTATATATTATAGCTGCTATCATGCAACAATGAGCTTTCATAATGAAAAATCACTGGAAGGTGATAATTGAAAATAAAAATAACTTTGAATTATGGGTGCTTGTATCTGTTCTCAGTGTGCTTATTAATTGTTATATATGATATTTTAATTTTAAAAACTCAGAGTTTTTAAAACTCAGCTTTTCATTACTGTGATCAAAATACCTGACAAGAACTTAGAGGAGGAAAAGTTCATTTTCGTCTCACATTTTCAGAAGGACAGTCCCTGGTTAGCCAACTCCATCCCCTTGGGCCCAAGGTAAGACAGAACATCATGGTGAAAGGATGCAGTGGAGGAAATCTGCTCAGGTCCCAGCAGCACAGAAACAGAGAGACAGAAAAGGAAGAGCCAGGAACAAAGCACGTAATCTCTAAGGCACAACTGCAGTGACCTACTTCCTCCAGCCATACCTTACCTGCCTAAGTTACCACTCAATAATTCACCCAAACCATCAGTCCATCAGATGGATCATTGTATTGATTAGGTTATAGTTCTAATAATTCAAACATTTTGTCTCCTATATTAACACAGAAGTTTTGAGGGGACAACTCATATCCAAACCATAACAGTTCTCTAGTAGAAAAATGGGAGAAGGGTACATATGAGCAATTCATAAAATTACTCAAAAAATCAATAAATGTGTCAAATTGCACAATTTTTTTATGTTAAACTGCAGTTTTGCAGGTTAATATTATGAATCAATTTGACTGGTCCATGGAGTGTCCAGATATTTGGCCAAACTCTGGGTATGTTTGTGAGAGCATGCCTGGGTGAGATTAACATTTGAATCAGAAAATTGAGTAAAGCATATTATGCCCTTTAAGGTATGTGTGCCTATCCAGTCAGTTGAAGATCTGAATAGAAAATGTGGATTAGGGGAAGCTTCACCTGCCTGACTGCTTGAGCTAGGACTTCAGTCTTTTCCTGCGTTCAGACTCAAACTGAAAAATTGTCTCTTCTTGGATGACTATCATGCTGACTTTTAGAATAGAACTTACACTATCAATTATCCTGTGTCTCAGGCTTTTGGATCAAGAATAGTACTACACCATTGGCTCTCTTGGTTCTCCAGCTTACTGACTTCTCAGCCTCCATAATTGCATAAGCCCATTTCCCTCTGTATTTTTCTCTGGTTCTTTAGAGAAATTGAATGTGTGTGTATCTCCATCCTAGAAGTGTGTGTGTATGTGTATAGATATAGAACACATGCGAACACATACATCCTTTTCTGTTTCCCTGGAGAACTCTAATACATTTCAACAATAATAAAATTTTATGTATGCCTAATACCTATTCTATTATTATCCTCCAAAGTTCATATGTCAAAGTCTCAACCCTCAGTACCTTGGAATGTAACCTTATTTGGAAGTAGGATAATTGCAGATATAATTAGTTAAGATGAGGTGAAGGTGGAGCATGGCATTAGGCCTTTAATCCAATGTGATCTGTGTCCTTATAAAAAGGAGAAAATTTGGAGAAGACCCAGAAAGGAAAAACACTATGTGAAGATGGAGGTGATGCTTCTCTACAAGACAAATAATGACAGAGGTTGCCAATAAGGAAGCTAGGAGAGCAAATTCTGTCTCAGATTCTTCTTCAGATGGAACCAACCCTGTTGGCACTGACACCCTGATCTCAGACTTCCAACCTCCAGAACTGTGAGACAATACATTTCTGTTGCTTAACCCACTCAGTTTGTGGTACTTCATTATGGCCACCAAAGCATTATATAGTAAATTGCTCTTTGCTTCCCCATCCAATTTGAAAATCTGTATGGTTGGTTATTTGTTTGTTTATTTGTTTTTTATGGTGCTGGGGGTTGAATGCAGGGCCTTTCCCACAGCATGCAAATGCTCTGTCACTGAGCCACTACACCTCTAACCTGGTCTGTTTTTTATGTTGTTGTTCCTTCTTTTAGTTATATAAAACAGTAGAATGTATTTTGACATATAATAGATACATAAAGTATAACTTATTCTAATTAGGATCCTATTCTTGTGGTTGTACATGACGCAGAGTTATCCTGGTCATGTATTCAAATGCAACAATAGGAAAGTTATGTCCAATTAATTCTACTGTCCTTCCTATTCCCCTACCTAATCCAATGGACCCCTAATCCAATCCCACCCTTCCCTTCATTCCCCTTGTCTAATCCAATGGACTTCTATTCTTCCCCTCCCCACCCTCCATTATTGTGGGTTAGCATCCACATATCAGAGAGACCATTCAACCTTTGGTTTTTTTGGACTGGCTTATTTCACTTAGCATGATAGTCTCCAGTTCCATCCCTTTACTTGCAAATGCCATAGTTTCATTCTGTGTATATGTACCACATTTCCTTTATCCATTTATCCATTTAAGGATACCTACAATGTTGAGGTACATTCCTACTATCCTATTCTTTCTATTGTTTCGAGCATGAAGGGGAGCTGTATTTTATCAAATGCTATCTCTGCATCTATTGAAATCATCATATGATTTTTAACTTTAAGTCTATTGATGTGATGAATTATATTTATTGATTTCCAGATGTTGAACCAACCTTGCATCCCTGGGATAAACTCCACTTGATTGTGGTATACTATCTTTTTGGTGCATTTTTGTATGTGATTTGCCAGAATTTTATTAAGGATTTTTGCATATATGTTCATCAGGAATATTGGTCTGAAGTTTTCTTTCCTTGATGCACCTTGTCTGGTTTTGGTATCAGGGTGATACTAGCTTTGTCAAATGTATTTGGAAGGGTACCTTCCTTTTCTATTTCATGGAATACTTTGAAGAGTATTGATATTAGTTCTTTTTTGAAAGTCTTGTAGAACTTGGCTGAGAATCCATGTGGACCCGGGCTTCTTTGGGTTGGTAGGATTTTGAAGGCTTCTTCTATTTAGTTGCTTGAAATTGATCTGTTTAAATTGTGTATGTCCTCCTGATTCAGTTTGGGAGGATCATATGTCTCTAGAAATTTGTTGATGTCTTTGAGATTTTCTATTTCGTTGGAGTATAGATTTTCAAAATAGCTTCTAATTATGTTTTGTATTTCAATAGTGTCTGTTGTGATATTTCCTTTTTTATCACAAATTTTAGTAATTTGAATTTTCTCTCTCCTCTTAGTGCAGCTCAAAATATTCTGTTCGTTTTTCTCTGTATATTTGGTTTTTGGTAATTTCTGTTGCTAGGGTTTAAGGATTGTGTGTGTGTGTGTGTGTGTGTGTGTGTTTGATGTGTTTTTATCTATAAACTTTAAATTTGAGGTTTTTGTGTATTTCCATGTCTTTAACATACTTATTTTTTCCCTGCATTCTTGGGCATATAAAATGTTAAAATAGCTGTTTTACTGACTTTATGTAGTAATTATACAATCTATGTCCTTTCTGCATTTTTTTCTACTGACTGATTTTCTCCTCATTATCATTTGCATTTTCAAGATTATTTGTACACCTAAATCTCCATCAGATCTCAGGCATTGTTGAGTCTGACCTTGTTGGGTGTGGATTTTTATGATCTAGTAAATACTGATCAGCTGTGTTCTTAGATATAGGTAGATTATTTGAAAAGAGTTTAATCCTTTTAAGGCTTGATTTTATACTTTGTTTATTTTCTATAACTGATTTCTTCCCCACAACTGAAGCTATCCCCTTCAGTGTATGTACTCTGAATATTTGATCTACTGTCCTGTGAATTGCAAGGTTGTTATGTCTTGGTTGGTAGAAACACATGGTGTTCAAGGCCCTACATACACTTCAGGAATTCTGGAAGGTTCTGTCTTCAACTAGTTTTCTTCTTACACTATAGTTCTGATCAGTACTCAGGTAAACATCTGAGAAAAACCCTTTTTCAGTTCTCTGAACCCCTGTCTTTATGCATCTGTGATTCTGCCCTATAAATACTAGTCACATTGGCCTTCTCAGACTTCCAATTCCATCTTTGTAATTCAAGGAGATAATCAGACTTCTCCTGGGTTCCTCTTGCCTGTGTTGCCAGTGACAGTAAGCTGGGACAATCAGAACACTAATTTATCTATCATTTCTTAGGACTCACTGTCCTATCACTGTCTGATAGACAATGTCAGAACACCCTTATATATTTTCTTTCATATATTAATTGCTTCAGTTATAAGGGTCAGTATAGGCCCATTGCTCCCTCTTGGCCAGATACAGAAGTATTCTCCTAGCTACATCTATTTACCATTTCTCGAATGAATTCCACAGTAGGTTTTTAAACTGATATCCCTGCTTCATTCCTCGCATGTCCAAATTTAACATGAAGCAGTCCAAAGCACATCCTTAAAAATCATACCACGACTTTTCTTTAAATATTTTAAAGAAAATATTGGCATAGGTGGCAGAGGTCCGTAATCCCAGCAACTTGGGAGGCTAAGGCAGGAGCATAGAAAGTTTGAGGCCTGTCTCAGCAACTTAGCAAGACACTGTCTCAAAATAAAAAGGACTAGGGATATAGCTCAGTGGTCAAGCACCTCTCAGTTCAATCCCCAGTACCCAAAATTTTTAACAAGATTATATCCAAACTCCTTTTTTTCTGATGTTTTGACCTTCTAGTAGAATGAAAGCATATCATCCTTTTATTTATTCTTTCCTTGTACAAAGAGAAGATAAAGAGTTGGATGTCATTTTGACGCTTTTACTCAGTCTTTGAGGCATCACCCCTCCCCCTAAAGAGAAGTCCTTTTGTGTAAAATCTATGATCCTAGGTGAGATTGAATGTCAGACTGTGGAGAAGTATGTAGCGGATAGTCAAGACTCATGATGGCAAGATCATGTCTTATTTACTGGACTCCTTAGTGTGTTACATCTATTTGTTAATAGTATGTGGGGAAAATTGTTAATATAGTAGTTCTATTAAAAAAGTCTTGGCTTAGCAAGAGATAAATTCAAGACCTTAAAAATGTATAAAAATTTGGACCACATTTTTCTCCTCTTAAGCAACCAATTAGACCTTATTATCACTGGTATTTTCTATTGCAGATCAAACCATGGCTGTCTCAGTCTGAGAAAGCTATTATTGACTTAGCATTGTTTCTCAGTCTCAGAGGCTAAGATTTAACATAAAATATTTGGGAGGAGTAACTGAAAGGAAAAACAAAACAAAAACCTAGGGAAAAGTTAGCCACTGTGTCCAGTGCTTGATTAGGAAAATAAGAAGGTGATTTTCCTAGCATCTCAGTTGTCATTTTTATTTGTTAATAAATGTGTTTGAATTTTCTCTGGGTTCTGAAACAACCTCCAGCAGCAGCAGGGGTGGTGGAGGCATGAGCTGCTTGGCTGATTATCTCAGTAGTGACCTGTAAGCAGCCCCCTCTGGGGTGAAATGCAATTGAGTCTCTCTATTAACTGCAGTCCTGAGTAACTCCTCAGCAGTCTTGGTTATCAGGCTCAGAACACATTGAGTTAAGTAGGAAGGCGCACAGTGGGTAATAGTTTTGTGAAGCAGATGACTATCAGTGAGAGACTAAGCTGAAAATTACTTCTCTGGGGCTGCTGAGGATGGGAAATCAGGGTGAAAGTTGAGGTTGAGTTGCAAGGTTTGGTTTTCTATCCTCTGCAAATGGTCTTGCTCTGTGGGTTAAAGGGCACTGCTGTATTCATGAATATATACTATTTCTGGCTACTGTAATTGATTAGCTACACTCTGCTGCTGGTTTGATGAGTCTGAGAGGCACTGTTCAAGGCCTGCAGAGCAGTATAGAGTAGCATAACCATAGATGCTTTGAACTCTCTTTGGTCACGTGGAAACAGAGGGAATGCAACAGTTTGTAAACCAGTCTGCACAGTAAATGGAACCACTATTTCCCAGCACTGTCTCTATGTGGTGATAATACTTTATATTTGACAGGAAAAATACAGGGACCCTTGAACACTTAATCTTTAAGTTTGTGTTAATCTTTATTTATGAATGTATGTAGGTGGTTGTGTATTTATGATGGGAAATAGATTCAATATCTGATATGGTATGACATTAGGCTGAGACCAGGACTGTAGAGTGGACTGCATGGTGTTGAAACCCAGCTTATCTCTTATTAGCTGTGTGACTCTGGTTAAATTACTTGACCTCCTGTGTTTCAGAATCTTCATCTGTAAAATGGGCATAATCAAATGACCATCATATGTTTGTTAAAGTACTAAATGAGCTAATAAATATAAAGCACCTGCATAGTGTTCACCACATTCTAGACCTTATTCTAAGTTTTGGTAATTAGTATTATCTGACATGACAAGATCAGCATACATATGTATATGTACAGCGTACAGTATTATCTGACATGACAATAACAGCGTACATATATATTGTTCAAAATTGAGAATTCAAGCTGTGGTCACTTTTTCATCCTTGATCTTAAGCCTCTTTTAGAAAGACTTTCCTTTGTATTTGGTTATGCACAAATGTAATTTTCCTCAGGTTTGTAATTGTGCTGTCTTATTTAACTGAGTAGAAGCTCTTCAAGTGGAGATTTTTTATTTCCCTCTTCATTTGCTCTGTAAATAAGAAGCAGCAAGCACAAAAGAATGAGTATTTGTACATATTACTTTTAGCAAATGTTTTTCACTATATAAAAGTACTAACTTTATATGCAGCCTCTATACCTTGTTGCTATGAGTGCAGAGTTGCATGTATTAGCTTGTTAAAAATCTGGTGTTATGTGACTTCTTGTAAAGAAAACTGAGCTACCCTGTATTGAGTGACTACTGCCTATAGGACTCTACACAAATGCTTTATATAGTGTGTCTCCTGGAACTCACAATATCTCTAAGAAGTGGATGGTATGATCTCCAGTTTAGAGATGGGGAAATAGACATAAAGGGATGAAGGTACTTAGTGGGGTCACGTAGCTCTGTCCCCTGGGTCTGTTTGAATTTTAAAGGTCATGAGTTTGTTTACCACATCACACTGTAATTCTCCCTGATTATGTCTCATCCTTGTCCTCACTTTCTGTCATATTCATTGATTTCCCCCTCCTCTACATCTTGTATTATTTAAATGATAATTTTCATCAACAGTGATAACATCAGCGTTAAATGATGCTAGTTCACTTTAGTTTAGGAAACACATGTTAGAGATTGTCCCTGTGGTGTTAATGAATGAAATCATGGTTAACCTTTGATCAAACATCTCTTCAACTCACCTGGTATTATCTTAATAAACTTTTTCAATCCCGACTCAAACCCTTGAGTTAACTGACTGAAGCCCCCACTGTGCTTAGAGGACAGACACAATGACAAGGTGAGAGGAGAAATAGAGGTTAAGTTGGGCTTTTCCCAACAGACAGAAAAAATCCATAGGCTTCTCTAAGGTTTCTGGATTATCTGTCATCAGAGTAATTGCCATTCTTTTATCAGAAGGGGAAAAGATCTGGAAATAGCTGTTCCTCGAAGTTACAGTTGAAGATGGGGCTGCTTCTCAGTTCTCTATTTCCTCCTTGCAGTTTGCAGAGTGCCAGCATAATATAGTGGTTCAGAATCACTTATGGATCCTGGAGTCTCATGTCTATGTTCAAAGCATAGCCATGTTACTTATTGACTGAATAATGCTGAGCAAGCTGCTTGGCTCATTTAAAGTTCACAACAGCCCTATGAGGTAGGTACTATCATTATCCCCCATCTCACAGACTAGGAGACAGGCACAGAGAGTTGATATAGCCTTCCCAAGGTTAAACTTGTGGCATGTCCTTAAGTTTTGAAATTTGGGGTATCAATATCAATCTAGATTAGGGTTGTGGAGTATATGAAGTCATCATTAAAATGGAAACTTCAGTTAAGGACACAGGGGAGCAATGTGTGATCCATCTTCTATCTCTACCATAGCAAATATCTGTTCCCTTTTCAACCACATCTGTGTCTCTTTCCTTTTCTATCATCTGGTTAATTGTTCTTTTGATAAATTTTCTTCCTCCTATTCCACCTCAAGCTTCATCCTATTCCTCTTACATCCTCATAAGTGGGAAGTATCTGTGCTCAATCTGGATATACATGGGGGGAATAGGAGAGTGGGGTGCATATTTGATGAAAAATTCTGCAATGTCTAGGAACTATCGCCCATGACTGTGACATCCCCTTGGCCCACCCAATCATCTCCACTAAGTTCCGCAAAGGATAATGTTAAACTGAAGACTCAGAATCAATAAGAATATGGGAACAAGCCTGAGTAGGTTTTTGTTTTTTTGTTTTTTGTTTTTTAGGTGCTGGAGATGGAACCCAGGATCATGTACCTGCTAAGCAGGGGCTCTACCACTGAGCTACACCTCCAGCCCCAATTCGTATTTTTAGCCAGCTCCTAGATGATGCTAATGCTTCTGGTCCATTGACTACACTTTGAGTAGTAGAATGCTACATCAGCCTTTCCCCAAAAGAAAAAGGAAGCATTAGTAAATATGCAGTGAGTTTTTAGAGGAGCTCAGGATCATAAAGAGGAGCTTGACCAGGTCTTCATAGAATATCTTTCTGATGAGAATTGAGACTCAGCATGGGTCCTGATGAGCTCCAAACATAGCAGCAGTGTACTCTACAATTGTTCCAGTTTGTGATAGTTGGTATGCCTGTCCAAGATGGAACAGACATAATTCATTGTCATTATTCTTCAGTGTTCCCCACTGGCCCAGCTTGTATGGCTGGCTTCTGCTATCTCACTCCTGATTTGACTTTTATTCCCTAGAACATCAGAGACTTGACTTGACCCCTAATTTTTTTCTCAGGTCTCATTGAATTGAAAAGTTGTTCAAATGCAGTGTTGAATAATAGAGGAGTAAAAATGATCCTTGTTTTGATTTTAGTGAGAATGGTCCAATATTTCTCCATTAAGAAAGATTCTTGTCTTGAAGCTTGTGTGTCATGTTGAGGGAATATCCATCAAGCCTTATTTAATTCAATATTTTTTGGGATAAGTATTGAACTTTTTTTTTCTTGGTACAGGGGATTGAACACAGGATCTCTCAACCACTGAGCCACATCCCCAGCCCTTTTTATTTTTTACTTTGAGACAGGATCTCACTAAGTTGCTTAGAACCTCACTGAGTTTCTGAGACTGACCTTGAACTTGTGATCCTCCTACCTGAGTCTCCCAAGTTGCTGGGATTGCAGGCATGTACCATTGCGCCCAGCAAGTATTGAACTTTCAAACTACAGTTTTAGGGTCTTCTGAAATGGTCATCTATATTTTATTCTTAGATTTTATTGATGTGCTGACATATCAATGTGTTTTCTAATAGTGGATCATTTTATTCTGAAACCCATTCATTTGGGCATCTAATTTCTTAAAGTTGAATGTTAGATTCATTTTGCTTGCACTTTTAGGATTTTTTTGTATCAAAATTCATAACTTGAAAAGTCTTATAGTTTTCTTATGCAAACCAAGAAATCATAAACTAGGTTAAAATACAAGTAAAGAGAATTTTTATTTAGGTTCAGAATACATTTGTAAATTGGGAGACAGGTTCAGTTAGAAACCATACAAATGTTTGGTCAAGGATAAGAAGGATTGAGTTCTCATAGGCCAAAAAAAAGTCAGGGGAGTGAAGTAACTTGAGCAGTTTTTTAATTGGTTCTCTCAGTTACACAAGTTGTTTTGAATGAGTTTAGACTGGTGCTGGGTCTGTTCATAAATAAAACTGTATGTGATTGGTTGCTAAGGGACTGTTGCAAGAGGGTTACCAGTAAACAATCTTTTAAAACAGTTAGCAAGTCTGCAGAAGTCCCATGGTTGGAAACTGTCACAATGTGTAGTTTCACGAGCACATTATTTCCAAACAGCATTCTTTATCTGGGAGTTAAAAATTGAGGGACTTCTGAGGCAAATGGCAGTTTATCAAATGTTATCTCTGAGTCTCACAGAGAAATTTTGCTACCTCTTGACCAAACTGCAGTCATCTTAATTTTTATTTCCATACTTGTTACTGTTAAATCATTATCAGGTTTAGATATCAGCATATGATAATTTTAATAAAAAGTATTTTTGATCTTTTTTTATGCACTGAAACTTTTAAAGAATCATTGGGATTTTTCTAGTCTTTGAATATTTGATTGAATTTTCCTATGCAAATATCTAGGCCTAATGCTCTATTGGGGAGTAGCCATTTAATAACTTGTTTCTTCTATGGAAGTTGCCCTGTTTAAATTTTTATCTTTATTATGGTGAGTTTGGTAAATTGTATTTTCTAAAATATTATCCAATTCACCTACCTTTTAAAATGACTTTTTCATTGTTTGCAACTCAATCCATTATGATTTTGAAAAAAGATTCCTTTGTTTCATTGGTTACTTATACCTATCTATTGTGTGTGTGTGTGTGTGTGTGTGTTTGTGCTTTTCCCTTTTTTCCCTTTTTGCTAGTTTACATAATAGTTTTCTATTTTTTCAAGGAACTAGCTTATTAATATATTCTAATGTTTTTATCCTTCCTAACTAATTGATTTTACTTTATATTTAGTTTTTTTTCTTTGTTGATTTATTTCTTTTGCCATGCTAGGGATTGAGCTCAGGCCTTGCTCATGCTTGGCAAGTACTCTAACTCTGATCTACACCCCAACCCATTTCTTACTTTTTGAATTGAATGTTTAAATCATTTGCACTTTTTACTTTTAGGAATTTTACTGTTTAAGGCTCTGAAAATTCACATTATCAGTGTTATATGGGATTATTATTTTAAAAGAAATTCTTCATTTTTATTTTATCCCACTCATTTAATAGAAAATTTTAAAATATCCTCCAAATTTCTCAGCATGCTTTGCAGTTTTACTGGTCATGTGACTGGTTCTATCCAATGAACTGTGAAAAGTGGTATGTTTTACTTCTGGGAATAAGCAATGAAGTAGATAGTATGGCTTCTCCATGTTTTCTTTCTTCCCTGAGTAGCCAGAGGGAAAGACTACATTGTGGTGGGACCATGATTGAAGGAGCCAGGATCCCTCATTTGAGCAAGAGTCAGCACTCTTTTAGAAAGTATATATAAATATTTTTGGCTTATGGGCCATACTGCCTTTATTATAACAACTCAACACTGCCATTGTAGTCAGAAAGAATGCATAATGATTGGGTTATTGTAGTCAGAAATAATGCATAGTGATTGGGGACGCAACTGTGTTTCAATAAAACTTTATATATAAAAACAGGTTGGTTCGATTTGACCCACAAGCTTATAATCCCTGGCTTAGCAGAAAGCTGCCCAGATAGACATTCAAACTATAATAAGTTGTATCAGAAATTAGAAAGTTTTATTAGGTTAAGTCACTGAGTTTTGGGATTGTTTCCTACAATAGATGATAGTATTTCCCCAGTTGTAAATATAAGAAAAAAAATCTGAGAATCCCATTTAGTGATTTGCTCAAAAGCTGTAGCTGGTCCTCAAAAAATAATTCTTCTTCCTCCTCCTCTTCTCCTCCTCCTCCTCCTTCTTCATCCTCCTCCTCCCCCTCTTCCCCCTCTCCCCTTCTTCCTTTATCTTCTTTCTGGTTTTGTGTGTATGGGAAATTAAACTCAGGGTCTTGATTCTGCCAGGCAAGCACTCTACCACTGAGATATACCCCCAGCCCTTTTTTTTTTTTTAATTTTGAGATAGGGTGTGGCTAAGTAACTCAGGATGGTGTTCAACTTGTGATCCTCCTGCCTCAGCCTCCCAAGGAGCTGGGTACACAGGTGTGTGCCACCAAGCCTGGATTACACCTGACTTTTTTTGGTTTTATTTGGTTTTGTTCTTTATAAATAACAACTTTATTGAGATATAATCCACATACCATACAATTCACTAATCTGAAGTATACAATTCAAAGGTTTTTAGTATATTTGGAGTTCTACAAGCATTTTCACAATCAATGTGACAACATTTTTATCACTTCCAAAATAAACCTCATGCCCCTCAGCAGTCATGGTGCACACCTACAATTCCAGCAACTTGGGAGGTTGAGGCATGAGTATCATAATTTCAAGGCTATCTGCAGTAACTTAGCAAGATGCTATCTCAAAACAAAATAAAAATAACTGAGAATGTAGTTCATTGGTAGACCTCACCCAGGTTAAACACTCCAGTACTTCAAAATGAAATGAAACAAAGCAACAGCCCAACAACAAGGGCTGACCTTTTTATAATGTCTGTATAACTCCAAAGCTCACATTTCCCAATTATATCACATGAATCTCTATCATCACTTTTTCTGTTGAAGAAATTTCAGCTAAGAGAGGTTAAATGATATCCCCAAATTTGTACAGCTAGTTAGAATTGTGCGAGATTATAGTTCAGAAAATTTACTGCCTACCAAGCATAGTCATAGGAAGAATGTTTTTTACCTGAAACATTGACTTTGGGCTTGTACATATGACATGCTTTGGTCTCAGCATGGGATGAGTTTATTTCCCTGTTTGCCTTTGAGCTTGGTCATGTGCCTTGGTTTAGGTAATGATGTGACAGTAGACTTGATACAGAGATGTGAAGTGTACATCTCCATTTGGGTTCATCCACTGGTGCCTCTGCCATTGTCTTGGTTGGCTGCTGTCTTGTCATCCAAACTTAACAATGAGCACCCCTTTGTCAGAGCTGTGTCCCTACAACAAGGAGATAAACTTGGCTGAAGCCAGGATTAAAACAAAATCATCAGGCCAAGCACAACCTTGATCAGCCAACCCACTGATATATAAGTGAGAGTAAACCATTGGGGATTTTTTGTTGTGGTTTTGGTACTGGGGATTGAACCCAGGGCTGCATGAATACTAGGCAAATGCCCTTCCATTGAGCTACATCCCCAGGCCTTCTGTAAAATTTTATTTTGAAACAGGATTATGCTGATTTTCCCAGGATGACCTGGAACTTGTGGTTCTCCTCAGTAGCTGGGATTACAGGTAGGTACAATTGTAGTTTTAACACACTGAACCAAAAGGTGGTTTATTAGAGAATCATTTTGTTAATAGAAAACTCAAAAATGCAAAGACCCCTACAAAACAAGTTTTCTCAATCTTTGTTGTTTTGAGACAGTATCTCACTATATTGCACAAGTCTTGAACTCATGATTCTCCTGCCTCAACCTCTCAAGTAGCTGGATATGGAGACATTTTTGATAGGCACTTTCATATATCCTTGAATTTAAAAATATTTCAATTATAAGTCTTTCACTGTTACAGATATAATGCGTTTTTTTTCCACTGTGATAATGGATTATGTTGATTTTATTTTCTGTGTAACAGCTAGCTACAATTCAACTTTCTGTTACCGAGAAATAAGTTAGCAAGTTTGGAAATAAACTACAAGTCATATCCTTCCCTGTTTAAAACTCAGGTAGCATTTAAAGGCACTTGTTTAATCCACAAAAGCAACCAGTTAAAACTAATGATTAAAATGTCAGTCTATCCACTACCTATCTTCTTAAATGAGAAAGAAACAGCATTTATCTCCCTTCTCTTCTTTTCCCCTCACTTTCCATATACTCCTCTGAGCAAAGCTCTAAGTCTATAGCATGATCCCTTAGAATTGAGGGCCAAGGAAACAGCTTTTGGTCAGTCTCATTCCTCCAAGAAGGAGGTATTTTCTTTATCCAGTACTTCTTTTTTTTTACAGGCAAAAAACCCAAAAAAACAAAAAAACAAAACAACAGAGACTAGTTGGAAAATCCTCAGAAAGGCTGGAGATTTTTGTGAGACAAGCATTGATTGTGCTGAAGCTGATAGCTAGGCTGATCTGTCTTTTCCACTTAAAGAAGATTATTACATAAGCAGCAATACTAGGCTCACAGGCATAAAAATTGTATTTTAATACAGTATTGAGTTCTCTGACCTTCCTATAAAAGAGACTGAAAAATAAACAAATGGTAATTTGTACTTGAACTCCATCATGCAATTTAATTTTTGCTTATGCTATCCATTTTTTCTTATTTCCAATGGTTCATTTAAAATAATATGCTTGGCTTATTTTAAAAAGAGTCATTATGTATTTCTTCTGCTCTGAAACTCTCTTAGGTCACCTTGCCACTAATTGAGACCACAAGACAATTCGCCTCTTAATTGTTTCTTTGTTTCTGCTGTGGTTCTACATCACTTCTTTTCTTGTTTTTAATTATCGGGTTAAGAAGGAACAGATATTCTTTTAGTTTATATTAAAGAGGTCAGGTGTAATAATGTGATCTTTTAATACTTTTGTTTGCCGAGTATCGATTTTTTGCTTGCAACTATTCTCATTCCTCTCCCCGCTCCCTGTCCCCCCCTTCTTCTGTTCATAGACCTTCCTTCTTTCTGAGGTATTAGAATTTGCCCTCATGCTCAAAACTGAATCTTCTTGTCTCAGATTTTCTATTTGTTTATTTTATGATGTGTATTTGAAGGGAGAATCAGATGCTCTATGCTGCTGATTCTTTGTTCCCATGACAACCTTGATGCCAACAGGGAGAAGACATGCCAATGCCACAAGGCCTCCAGTGTAAATGAATGTTACAAATGCCTTTTAATTGTTGTTTGTGTCTGTCTTTTATATGCTAAAAACAACCCTGGGAATTTAGCAGTGGAGGTCGTGAATAAAAGTTTACTCTTTAAAGGCCCCCTACACTACATGCTTCTCAGCTTGCACCCCCATCTATAAATTTTTTTTCATCAGAAAACATTCACCTCATACCACACTCACCTGTATCTTAGTAATCCATCCATCACAGGTGGCTCTCATATTTAACATGCAGTTGACATGAGCTAAGTAATGTGGTACGATTCCATCTCGTTTTGTTACAAAATTAAGCATATTTCTACAACTTACCCTGGCAAACAAAAAACCATATCTGCTTCTCTGGGTCTGTGGAAGTTAAAGGCAGCTAGGCTGGAAATCATTTCCAACTTGCCCATGGAGCTGAAGTGAAACCCAGTCATGACTTTTCCCACTTGGCCATTTTCATGTTGCACCATTTTCATTTTCGTTTTTGTCACAGCCTAATACTTCAAAGTTATGACTCCTTTAAAATGAGTCGTTTCTACCTTCAAGGACTTTGATCTGTTTAAATCTTTTATTGAAAATTTTTTATTTAAGCTTGGCCTAATTATAACGACTCCTTTGACAATCCACCACCCCCTTCTCTGAGCACCACCCACCTCTGAAACAACCACACAGTCATCTGTCTTCAAAGGGCTCTAGTTAACAGGGGGTAGTAATAGATTTCCACTGCAGGGATGGGCCCCTTTAGCATACAAGAGGAAATACCTAGTAGTCTTTGATGTTCTGTCTTATTTCTCTGTGTCAGGATTCCCAGCCTTAAGATTCCCATACTGCTCATCTAAATGGGCCTTTGTCTAGAACCCTGACTCTACTAGAGTTCTTATTTTTTTCTTTTCTTAGACTGGTGTGCAAGGTTCAAAGTATGTTAACAAGAGGGAGAACTTGCTGTGTCTTTCCTTGTACACATCTCTCACTCTAATCTGTATTGACAGATCAATGGGTAGGATAAATACAAACATGTTCTGCCTTTTGAGTTCCACACATTTCAAATCAAGTGATGCGAATTAAGTTTTCAGCATCTTTGCAGTGCTATTTTCAAAGTACCACTTCACATGGAGGAATCTTATTTGTGTCCCTGTGTGTCCCTTAGTTGCCTAGAGTACACAAGGGTAGAAAACTCACAACACATTGGATGATGTGTTTGGTCAAGTGACAGGTGGCTGCTGTAAAGCACTGATGAAGAACTTTACCATTATTTCATTAATTAATTTCAGCAATGGACGTTGAATACTTGTTAAGCTCAAATCACAGTGTTAGACAAAGAGCATGACATATGAGGCATATTCTCTGAAGATTGAATATTAGAGAAAGAGATAAGAAACTGATGCAAAATCTTCATAAAATCTTCAGAGAAGCAAGAATCACTCAAATTGAATACAACTCATTTTACATATAGTTGGGAGAAGTAATCAAATTCACACATCATTGAAAGTTGCTAATGTAAAAGATTCATATGTTTACCTTTTCAGGCAAAGGAATGAATAATATGGCAATCACTTACATTAAACTACATATGAACATGATATTTTAACTTGTAGGTGAGAAAGGCATCACTAACATTTAAAACATGCAAGTTTAGAAAAAACTGAGCAAAGGTGATGGGTGGTGATGTTATGTCTATTGTAATGGATGGCTAAAATCATTGAAAGATATGCCTATCTAAAGATGGGTAAATGGATAAGTATATTTCATGCCTTCTGTAGTTGACTATTTCTCATCTGGCTAGATTTATTAGAGTCATAGAAGCAATTAACTACATATCATCTAGACTTGTAGAAGACCATTTTGGTTCCTCTAACCACAATCCTGTGGCCTATCCTGATTTCAAGTGCAGCTATGTGAGACGTTTCCATGTGTCTTGTCAATATCTCTCCTCAAATGCTTGTTTTAGATTTCCTTTTTCTTTTTTTTCTTTTTGCCCCAGAGTTTCCTCCACACTCATAGAAGCTTATTCTCTCCTTGTGGATGGCAACTTCTTAGTAAGGGGAAGTTAATATCCTTAGGTTCAGCCAGCAATAAGGGAACAATTCTAAGGCATTCAGTGGATCCCCAGCTGTCCATTGCAGTTACGAGCACAAGAACATAAACCTTTATTAGATTTTTCTTCTTCTTTCATTCTCCCTGTTCTTTCTTGGCTGCCCTTGTATAAGTTCCCAAATAAACTGGCACACCTAAGTGTGTCTAGCACATTCTGTATGTGTAGAGAAACATCTGGAAAGATACACACCAAACTGTACCTTAAAGTGATTGCATATGGGAATTGGAAGTGATGGGTATGTGAGATAGGAATTGCAGCACATAGTATCGTTGCCCTGCTTATATCTCCTTGGTCATCATGGTTCCTGTATTTGCATATAGTTTCTTAACTGCAAGCACATATGACTCTCTGAAGAAGGTCTTCCTATGAACATAGGAGTGTTATTTGTTTCTCTACATAGTCCTCCAGAAGGTCTGAGGAATTAGCAGCCCCAGGACAGCCCTCAGCTAATGAGGAAAGGTGGATAAACATTTCAGCTCCACACTCTCAGGTGGGACAACTCTGAGGTATGTTCTTTACTGTGGTCTGGTAAAAGTTTTCTGTAGGGCCAGAGTAAATAATTTAGCAAAGTTTTAGCAAACATGCAAACCAAAACAAGGCATGACTCTCTTCCACTAAAACTTACCTACAAAAATAGCCATTGTGCTAGATTTGGCCCATGGGCCATAGTTTCCTCTCTTTCATAACATCTACTGGAAGTTTACAGGGGAATTACGCCCAAATTATACCAAGAACCTATTCATCAAAACATTCTTTGTTGACTTTTTTTCCTCTCCTATGTCATTCTCGACTTCCTCACTGTTCCCATTGGTCTTCCAAATAAAGTATTTGTCCCCAAACCTTAATCCCAGGGTCTACTTTTGGGAGAATCCAACCTAAAAAGGGAAATTCACTTTTTACTTCTGCGTAGTTCTAATTTTAATTTTATAGGAGTATTTTTTTTTTAAAAATTTTAGAAGGAAAAATTAATGAAAGGCATGTGAGATAAATTCTGGTTCCTAGATCCTGAACCAGCTACTTTAAGAATAGTCTTAATAGAGGAAGGTCAGTTCTGGTACTTTGAGGAGGTAAGCTGGTGAGTCTCTTGGGGATCCTTGGCCTTGACAATTGTCTTTTGTTCTTTATTTTTATGTGGTGCTGGGAATCAAACCCAGTGCCTCACATGTGCTAGGCAAGCACTCTATCACTGAGCCACAACCCCAGCCTGACAATGGTATTCTTGACAAGTTCATCCTGATCTGTGCCAAAAGTGTTTCTGAAAACCTGGTGACCTGGTAGTAAATCAGAATATAGATTACCATCTATCCTCATATTCTGTTTACTTACCTTATAATTCTACATGTTATTTCAATCTCAGAAAGACTCAGGATTGTTTAAGGTTCTACTACTTAACTTTATTCTCTTACCTTCAGTTTCTTTGTGATCTTCAGAAGGACCTTCAGATTGAAAGGAGTTCTGTATTTGAAGGAATTGTTAACAATATCAATGGCTATCAAACTGAATTTTCTTTAATTTGGGCAGAAGCTTGCTTAACCTATTTACTTAAAGTGCCACCTAGGGTACCTAGGGAAGCGTAATGATAAAATCAGAATAGTGATTACCTTTGTGGGAAAAGGAGGGGTACAATTTGGGGTGGGTGGAGTCTGGCAGATCTTTGGGATGCTGAAAATATTTTATTATCTGGATGGTGGTTACATGGTATTCATGTTGTGATAAATTCTTGAGTTGTGTTTGTTTTGTGCAATTTTTGGTATGTGCGTTACATTTCACAAGTCAAAACATTAAAAAAGCAGGAGTGATCATTTTATTCATACTTAGGCTCAGTACCCAGAAGTAAGGAAAGTTAGCCATATATCATGGCAATTTTCCTCTTAGTAAAAGTCCTTGATTATTCTGCAGTGTCTCTCTTTGGCAGTCATGATCTGTGCAACTTAGATCTCTGTCCAAGAGTTAATGGCTAACCAGACATGGTGGTATATGCTTGTAATCCCAGCTATGAGGTAGGCTGAGTCATGAGGATTGTGAGTTTGAGGCCCATCTGGGCAACATGGCAAGACCCCATCTCAAAAACTAAACAGAAAATTAATTTGGATTCAGCTGTAGTACCTTTGGATCCACCTTATATTTTGAGCAGATGCTGCATTCTTCCTGTGCAACCCCTAGCTGGACTGAGCATGGTTGACTTCCTAGGGCCTAGCCATTTTTGTCCAGTGAAAGAGCTGGTCATAGTGACTGTTGCCTGTAGTCCCAGATGTTCAGGAAGATTGCTTGAGATCAGCCTGGGCAAGATAACATGAACCTCATCTGGAAAAAACAAACAAACAAACAAAAAACAAGATGAGATCTCTATATGGTGCCTCCTCTGATGGGCAGTCTTCTTTGGATTGACCAAGACTTTGTCAGGTCTGACTTGCCTTTCAGAGTGCTCCCTGCCTAATCCTACTTCCTTCCTTTGATCTTTCAGGGAATTATTCTTCCAGCAAACCTCATAGTCCTAACTTAGTCTCAATATCTGCTTCCTGGAGGATGGAAGTGGCACACTATTGGACTGAGGACAGCATGGTCAGCAGTGATTTGGTTTCCAGGCCTCCTTGATACTACACACTGACCAGCTTGTGGATGGTCAGCAAAAAGAACTAGTTAGAAGGAATTCCTGTATTTAAAAGGTCCTAGATTCCCTTGATAATCTATCCTTTCATTTTGCTGGGCACCAAGAAACAAACCTACCTGTTTCTTAGTACCCTGTTTTCTCACTGAAGAAACAGAAAAGATTCCATGTATTCTTACAATCTGAATTGGCAAAGAGGACAAAGTCTCAGAAGTCCAGAATCTAGCCTTGCTTCTTTAATGGTATTGTGAGCTTTCAGTAGCATGGTGGAGGTCATGATGTTAATGTTGTAAATTAAATGACCTTGAATTAATGCACATCCCAGTAGACTTGCCACTCCTGTCCCTGTTTTAACCAAAGATACTTTGAGCTGAGTATCTACAAATCTTGACTGGGTTCCCTTAAGACTCAGAAACTTATTGATAGAATGCTCCCAATATTAATCTAGGATATCAAACTTCAAAACACATTTTCAATATTACCTAGGGAAAAATCATTCTTATTTACCCACAATCAGAACAATCTTTTGAAAGGGATCATTTAAATATTTAATGTAGATATCTAAATTTGGACATGTTCTATATAAATACCCCTCCCATAGAATATCCAGGTATTGAATCAGTCTTTGTTGAATGGTAAGAAGTATCTTTGAAAACACAGGCTTGTACATGTCAGCAAAACGATATTAACACAGACTGTCAGTTGGGCTATAAAGGTCCCTCTGCAAGGACCCAGGTTTTACTGTTGTGTTCACTTTAGTGAGATTCTATCTACAGAGGGTTTCTTTAATTTGGGACCCAACTATATTGTACAAAGTGTTAAGGAGAAAATGTCTCCATCCAAATACATGGAGACAAAAATTTCTTTAGACTCATTATGTTGTATTGTCCTCACAGGGACTGTGGTTCTATAATATCCTGTTATGTCTGAATAGATTCAACTTGTTGGAATGAGAATTACCTGATGCTTAGCAAACTAGAATACTAGAGGGAAATGACTCCTTGGGGAGATAATTACCAATTAATGGATCTCATTGTCTAGTAAATAAGAACCTGCATGGGAAGAAAGCTGGAGCTCACACATAGGAACTCTTGCAAGATTTTTTATTGCACTAACTCAAATACTCTTTCAGTTCCTGTTTTCTTTCATACACCTGGGAAACAATGGCCCAGAATCTTTTTCTAAAGCACAAATCTTATGTTTTTTGCTTGTTTTATGTTTCCTTTTTTTTTGGCTTGGCAATTTGGCAGTTCTTTCGTCAGCCACTAAGCCAAGTAGGTAACCTTCAGGGTCAAACTGCTGCATTAATTCATCATCAGAATTGTGCTTTCTTGTTGTTTCAGCCGATAATCTTTGGAAGAATTTGCAGTAAACCAATCAAGGTCAAAAAGTCACTCTGACTCATTGTTTTAGGCAGCCTAGAGTAACATTGGCTCGTTAAAATATTGAATTGAGCATGCCCAGAAGTGTTTATATCCACCATCTTTATAATCCTGAGCCAAGCATGCATGCCCAGAAGCATTCATATCCATCTTAAACTTTTTTTTTCATTTTCAAACAGTTCTTTTATAAAGGACTATTTAAAAAAGCATAAAAGAAATAATGTTCATTCATTATATAGCACCTTGTATCAGTGATTAAATCAGCCCAGATTGGCCATCCTTCAGCCCTCTGAGCCCTTGCTTCAGCCTGAGCTCAGGGAGCAGACCAACCAGAGAGCATGCAAAGAGTCTACCTCCTCCTGGGCCCCACAGGCCTTGCCACCACTTTCTGCTCTTCCTTCCATTCACCCTTTCCCTTGCCCACCAATGTGCTCGTCTCTACCACCTCATGAACAAGAAAGAAAACAAACTACTTTCCCCTCAAACTTGTTCCTCCCTTGAAGTGCTGCTGGTTTGTTTATTTATTTATTTATTTATTTGTTTGTTTATTTTACAGACTGCATTTTGATTCATTGTATACAAATGAGGTACAACTTGACCTTTTTGAACATGTAGTCTTTGACTTTTACCTGAACATGCTCAGAAATGCATCCACCCCCTTTCCTTCTCAAACTATGGCCTTAAGTTTAGTATGCTCAGAAATATACACTTTAAATGGTACATGCCCAGGAATGTGGCTGCCTCTACAATGCTTTGCTATATGAATATAAAGTAAAATCCCCAAGCTTCTGTTCCTCAGTGAGAGCATTGCTTTGGAAATAAACCCAATGCTGTCCTTACGTGCTATAGGTAATAAATCTTTCTCCACTCCTATCTTCTGGTTGTGCTTTTTGGCTTTGCAATCAGCAAAATGCAAACCCTCCAGTTCACTTATACTTTGACTATGAGATTAACTCCAATCCTTTCAGTATACTCTTGAGGGTGGCTTTCAGCTGGGACATTTGTATTCCTGTTGCCAGAGTTCTTGGGCAAAAGTTCCAGTCTGATGGTTCCAATACACCAGTCTCAGACACCTGTCCCAATTTGCCAATCAGAATGGTGAAGGACATGAAAGAAGCTTTAATCAGTGTGTCCTTGCTAAGAAGAACAGATGTAGATGTATAGTGACCAAAAAGATCTCTGTTCAAGGAACTGACAGAAATTTTGAGGTTTTATAGAAAAGGGGATCAAAGGCAAAGGGTTGGTGGCTTTTATAGATGTTGAGGGAGAAGGGTTTACATAACTAGAAAAGTAGGTCATGCCATGATCTGATCGGTCATTATCTCAAGACTGATTCTATAAACCTCTGGGAAGGTCATCATTACTTGAAGGAGGATTCAGTTCCCATTGTGAGTTGACTCTTCTTGCTTAGGGGGGACAGCCTCAGTTCCATCATTGGCTAATTGTTTCCACTTAGAATAATAGGGTGATCTATTCTGCAAGGCTCCCTGTTGCATGGGGTAGTTTTAGTCCCTTGTGTTTATCAACGAGGCCTCTTGTTCCAATAATCAAAGATAACTGCAAAAGAAAGTCATTCAGAAGGAAAAACAAAGGCAAGAGATTTGGAGAGAGCAAAATGGAGTTGATTATGTCAGTGGATAGCCACCCCCCTTCACTTCCATGAATACATGAAGTAGACTGGAGAATTTGTATTCCCAAGTATACATGAAAGTCTTGCCAAATGGGATACAGGCATGGATGGTTTTAAAGGAAACACTTTATAAATCCTAAACTGCCATACTTATTTTCTGTGTGAAAAAGACATTTTGGGATCAAGGCCTCAAGCTAAATTCTCCCACATACCCCTTTTTATTTCACAATCTCCTTTATCCTGCTTTACAAAAGAAAGTCACCTCTCACTCAATCAAAATCCTATGTTATACCTCCTGGGTAACAAACAGACAATTCCAAATGTTGATATCAAAAGCCTTCCTTAAGGTAAAAATAACCTTTCTTCTTCTCATTGAGATGTACTTTTCCAATAAATAATTACTCTTTAGGTTTGATAATTATCAACTTTTGTAATACACTCCATTTTGATCAAATGCATACTACTAGGAAAAATTTCTTTGGATTGAAATATAATTAACACATAAGCTTTAAGGTCACAGGTAATTTTAAAGTTTCAATTTATATTCTCATTTCAGGGAGATATGTTAGGGTAATCATTGGAAATTTACAGCATAAAATGTATCTCAATAGGATAAAATTATGTAAGGGAAGTAATTTGGAAAAATAAGTTCAAGGAGAAAAAGGAATAATTTAATATTTCTGACAGTTAAGCGAAGAGCTTGTTCATGTATTTTTTAAATTGAAGATTGTGGTTCAAATTACTTTGGTATTTATAGTCCTTTGAATATATTTAAAAGAATGATGTGACAGTTTTAATTTAAAATCACAATATTTACAATATGCTGAAAATGATATCCTTTGCAAATATTTAAACTTGTGATGAAAAAGTTTAGATGTCAACTTAAAAGTACCTGAGGAGATACATATTTTTAAAGAAACTTTTTATTTTGAAAACTTTCAGATTTACAGAAATGTCACAAAGATAGTATAGAGAATTTCTTTACCCTTCACACTTGTCAAAACTAAAAATTTCACATTAACAGAAATAACCAACTCTGTACTTTATTCATATTTTCTTAGTTTCTTCTTTTTTTAAAAGTTTTTCTCTTTCATTTTTAGCCTAATGTATTTTTCCCTGTTCCAGGATCCCATCCAGGATTCCATATTATATTTAGTTGTTATTTTTCCTCAGAATCTTCTGATCTGTGACAATTTCTTAGTCTTCTCTTATTTTTCATGACATTGATAGTTTCAAAAGGTTATTGGTCAACTGTTTTATAGAATGCCTCTCAATTTGGTTTTGTCTGATGTTGTCCTCATGATTAGACTGGGATTATCGGTGTTCATGAAGAAAATCCCAGAAACAAAGCACCATTTTCTTCATATTACCTCAGTGAGTCTATACTACAAACATGACTTTTTGCTGTGATGTTAACCTTGATTACCTTGCCAAGTTTCTTCATCATAAAGTGAATATGTTTCCATGTCTATACATATATGGATTAGAAGTAAGTCACCATGTCCAACTCATACTAAAGGGAGAGGGGATTTAGTTACTTCCTGGAGAGGAGGGAATATCTCCATATGCTCTTCTGTAGGGAAGATCTGTCCCTTCCGTTCTAAGTATTTATTTACTAAATCATGTATTTACATAGGACGGACTCATATTGAGTGAACATACATATGTATAATGGTCAGATCATATATAAAAATGTAATTCTGACCTACAACCTGTAACCACTAGCCTAGGGAACCAACCCATAATCTTCAACACCTAGCCTAGAAAGCCAGCCCATTTTCTATAAGTCAAACTTGTAGAAAGTCAGGTTGCTATATCTAATAATAATTCAGGCAGCCAAACAAAAACTGGTGTTAACAATTAGTCCAAATTGTCCAGAACTTAATTAATAGCTTCCTTAATTTTTGTCTCCTCTCCCAACTAGAGCCAAACAGAGAAATCCAAATATTCATCAATAACTTAGGATACCCCATTCTCGTCAGCTTGTTTACAGCTTTCCCATGCCAACAGTGTCTAATGAGGCACACTTGAAGCCATCCTTTTTTTTTTTAACCATACAGTTTTCCTTCTCTTCTGCCTGCCTTTGAGTCTCTGCCAAAATATAAGCAATGGTGGCTATACCAATCACTGAATAAATAGTTTTTGCTCATTCTCATTTGGGAGCTCTTCATTTATTTCCACAACATTTACTTTATAGTTGGATTATAATCTATGTGTATGTGTACCTGTGTAGATGTGTGTATATATGTGTGAGTGTATATATATATATTTTCTAGGTCATATTGTTTTAGTATTAGCTATTGGAACTTCTTTCTTCTTTCCTTCTATTTCCTTTTTTTCCCTTTCTTCCATCCTTTGAACCCAGAGGTGATTCATCACTAAACATTTTAATTTTCACAACCCTTTTACTTTTTTAATTTTGAGATAAGATCTAAGTTGCTGAGGGTCTCATTAAGTTGCTAAGGCTAACCTCAAACTTGTGCTCCTCTTGCCAGGTAGCAAGGATTGCATGTGTATACACAGTTGTCTATTAGACATTCAGTCTTGCTTTTGTTTACCTTTGACATGCCTCCATACTTGTGTCTTTGAGCACTTCCTTAATTTCTGGCAGTACAGAATGTTCCAAGCTTATCCTACCTATTTTCTGCCACAGTCTTAGAATCAGTCATTTCTCTAAGGAGCTGTAGTTCTTTTGTTAAAGAAGCGTATATAGAAATCAAAATCTGACCCAGGTATGCTTTGTTGCTACTAGGGATACTATTTCTAGGTCATTACAATATAAAGAGCTAGTTAGTAAATAAACATAAACATATACACTTATATAGTTACACTTTAAGTATCTATATGTATATTCAGATAAACATGAATTCATATTTGTGGTATACAAACCTAATTCATATGTTTAGAGTAATAATAACTATTTCCCACTAAGTTTGTGATTTCTTTCTCTGACAGTGAGAAGCATGACTCCATAGTTTACCTCTTATGTACTTGTATGTTTAATCATAATATATACTTCAAATATTCAAACTTTTATTCCATACCCCTTTGAGACAAATTTAACAATTAGAGCATACTGTTTATATGCAGTTCTTTCTGTCTTTTACATTTTTAAATTAAGACACAATTTTCCCAAGTTACTTGAGTCAGCTGTTTCTCCCTCTACATCCTTCACTGGGGTTAAGTAATAAATTTATTATACAGTTAGATTAACTTGTCATAGTCTGTATCCAATCTGGAGGGTCCTTGATATTCTGGTTGATTTTTTAAAATTTTGCATACTCCAAATTTCACTTTTTGTGAACAGTTATTTGGGTTTCACAAATGCATTTAGTCATGTATCCACCACCCTGGGACCATACAGAATGGCTTCATCACACTAAAATTTCTCCTATGCATCTCCTTTGTAACCAATAACTCCCCTTTTCCATTTAATCCTGATAACTGGACAAGCTGATCTGCTTTTCATTCATGTAGTTTGCCTTATCCAGAATGTCATATAAAAGTAATTTCTTAGAATACATATCCTTTTTGGGTCTGGCTTCTCTCTCTTAGCAAAATGCATTTATGATTTATCTATATTGTTGTGTGAGTCAGCACTATTTTGTTAAATCAGTGGGAGAATCTGAAAGTACAGCCTTGCTTGTGAATAATATCTCTGAATAGTATCCCATTCTATAGAGACACCGCTACACCACCGTTTGTTTTTCCAGTCACCTACTGAAGGACATTTGATTGCTTGCAGTCTTTTGACAGTATGAAAAACTTTTAAAATATCAGAATGTTACTTTTTGTATGATATATGTTTTCAGTTCACTTGGAAAAATACTTAGGATTATGATTGCTGAGTCCCATGGTAAATTAGTAAGATTAAACATACTGAAAAACATCTTCCAAAGTGACTGCACCATTTAACATCTCCAACTGCAGTGAATGAGAGTTCATGTTGCTCTGCATTCTTGGGAATATTTTTAATCATCAGGTTTTTGGATATAGACGCATGCACACATGCACATATATACATACACGTACAGTCATCCCTCCATATCAACTAAGATTAATTCCCTCCAGATTCAACTAAACATGGATCAAAATATTTGGGAAAAATTGCATTTGTTCTAGACACGTACAGACTTTTTTGGGTCAATATTGCCTAAGCAATACAATTTAATAAACACTTATATAGTATTTATGCTGTAGTAGGTATTATAAGTAATCTTGAAATGATTCAAATTATATGGGAGAATATACATAGGTTCTATGCAAACACTATACCATTTTACATAAAGGACTTGAGCATCCTCAGATTTTGGTATCCATGTGGCAACCTGGAACCAATCCCCCATGGATACCAAAAAATAACTGGGTTGGGGTGGGGAAGAGGGGAGGAAAGGAAGAAGGAGAAGGATAATGATTTATTAAAAATAATTGACTTATGTAGTTATAAGGGCTGATCAGGAAGGGAAGATCGCCAGCATAATGAAACTCCATGGGCAAGAGCTGAAGATGTTGCCTAGAAGTAGAATTTCTTCCTTCTTCTCTCCCCCTCCCTCCCTTCCTTTTTTTCTTGTTTTTCTTTTCTCATTCTCCTAACCATTGTGTAACCCAACACTTAAGACCTCCCAGTTGATTAAGTCAGGTTCACACAGATAGATTGCTCAGGATAATTTCCCTTTAAAATCTACTGATTAAGGACTTATTTATATCTGTAAAGTCCTTTCTCAGCAATACCTGGATTGATTGGATGACTGGGGACTTTGGCCAAGGAAAGTTGACACATCAAAAAGTCACCACAATGTCTAAGTACTTCATTTTTAAAAAATATTATTCATGGTATTATGATTTTAATTCATTTTTAGGGTACTAGGGATTGAACCCAGGGTCTCACACTTGCTAGGTAAGCACTTACCATGGAACCAGAACCCTAGCCCTTCGCATTTTTTATTTTTGAGGCAGAGTCTAAGTTGCCCAGGCTGGCTTAAACTTGTTATCTTCCTATCTCAGCCTCCTGAGAAGCTGGGATTTCAGGCATTTCTTATTGTACCCAGCTTAATTCCATTTTTTTCCTACATTGTTATTGGTATATTATAGTTGCACATATTGATGGGATTTGTTGTTACATATTCATACATGCACATAATATAACAATATAATTTGGTCAGTATCACTTCCCAGCACTTCCCTCTCCCTCCCTGTCTTTGACCTCTTGGTCCCTTTCCTTTATTGACCTCTCTTTGATTTTTAGGAGATCCACTCCACCTTTTCTTTTCCTTTTTCAATCTTCAGTTTCTGCATATGAGAGAAAACATTTGACCCTTGACCTTCTGAGTTTGACTTATTTTGCTTAACATGATGCTCTCTAGTTCCATCCATTTTCCTGCAAATGCCATATTTTCATTTTTCTTTTTGGCTGAATAAACTTCCATTGTGTATATATACCACATTTTCTTTATCCATTCATTATTGGTGGACACCTATAGATGACTTGTTCCATAGTTTGTATATTGTGAATTGTGCTGCTATAAACATGTGTATGCATGTATCACAGTAGTAAGACAACTTTAATTCTACAGGAGAAATTCTGAGGATTTTTATAACTGGGTTATTGTATATAGATCTTTTATTCTGCAATCTTGCTGGATGAATAGGTCCTCCTACTCAATAATAGGATGTATTTTGTAGATTCTTTAGAATTTTCCATACTGACAATTATGTTGTCTCAAATACAGTTTTATTTCTTCCTTTCCAATCTGCATGCCCTTTCTCTCACTATAAAGTGTGAAAAAACTGTTAGTGTTTTCTCTAGACATCCTTTACTAGATTAAGGAAGCGCTTGTTTTTCTGGTTTTCCAAGACTATTATTATGAATTGACGTTGTATTTTGTCAAATATGTTCTTTTACATCTATTGATATAATCATAGGGGGTTTAAAATTTATTACTTTTATTTTAGATTGCTAAGGATGGAATCCAGGGCCTTGTGTATACTAGGCAAGTGTTCTACCACTGAGCTACATCCTCAGCCCTGTAGAACTTTTTAATTTAGCCTGTTAATATGGTGAATTACATCAATTGATTTTTAAATGCTGTCCAGCTCTCCAGTTGTGTTATGAACCCCAGTTTATCATGATATATTATCCATTTTATATATTGCTAGGTTTGATTTCTCAATATTTTGAGTACTAATATAGTATTTGGGATATTTTTGCATCTAAGTTCCAGGAGATATTGGTGTATACTTTTTCTTTCTTGAAATGTCATTGTTTAGCTCAGGTTTTAGAATAATGCTGGCTAATTTAATTAATAGAATTTTGGAAACTAACTTACAAATGCCTTAAGACATGCATGTTATTATTAGGAACTATTTAGTAGACATGTGAAGAAAAATTTTTGTGAGACCATTGTCTTGTAAAATCCTCCACAATATAACTTGGACTATCTCACCAACCCTGGCAATAGCATCTTTTGTCAATGCCAGCATGTATGTCCTCTGGATCCCTTTACCATTTCTGGGCACAACTCTTCCAGCTTTAATGTGTTTTGCCTCCAAAATTTTGTACCCCCAACCCTGCTTCAGAGAACTGTTAGGCTTAAGTAGAACTGCTTATCTTGTAGAAACAGAAAAGTAATGACTGGGACTTTACATTTTCCTGGCTGATCATTGGCTAGTGGACAAATATGTATAAAAGTATGAAAGGTTGGGCCTTTGCTTTCACATCCTTAGGGATGTATTTCAGAATTCCCATGTGGACAAACCTAAAGCTCCTTTTGTGGGACTTCTACTGAAATCAATCGTTTGCATGCCTTCTTCATTTTCTCCTTGTGCTTTACTTTTTTGCCTAGAAACATTTAATAAGTTAACTGTGCCCAAGTTATCCTCATAGGATTTACTTCTGGATAACCCCACCTAGCATACCTATCAGTCCTGTCTTCTACTTCATTCCCTACCCCCTATTACACAAATATCCCATAATTCCCTCCAATTCTCCATCACTCTGTGTTTTTGTGCTAGAATAATTTAATGCCTTGTTTTGTTTCAAATTTGAATTTTCTCTCTTTTGTTCTCTGCATAGCGATAATAAATAACCTAGGCCATTTCAAACAACAAATCTTTTTGAGAAATGCTCCCAGACATTCTGTGCAGCCATTGAGCCTCCTCCTCTTGGCTCACGCATCTATCTCTTTTACTAGACTGGGAACTTCTCAATTGCAGAAGACAAAATTTTTCCCTAATTCTATACTTGTATGAAACAAGTGCCTGAATAAATATTTATGGAAACTGAGCATGGTGGTGCATGCCTATAATCCCAGCAACTAGGGAGGCTGAGACAGGAAGATTACAAGTTCAAAGTCAGCATCAGCATCTTAGCCAGGCACTAATCAACTCAGTGAGATCTTGTCTCAAACTAAAAAATAAAAAGGGCTGGGGCTGTGACTCAGTGGTTAATTGCCTCTGGGTTCAATCCCTACCAAATAAATTAATAAATAAATATCCCTGGTATCAAATCAATCAACCAATCAATCAGTATTTGTGGAATATTTAAATAAATAAATTAATGCAATGCCAATTAAAAGATTCTTTCTATATATGTATAGCTCTGGAAAGTCTTTTGCATGTTATTTTATTCTCAAGTCATTTGGTGATTCCATGACCTGAAATCATTACCAATTGACAGACAAGTAGAGACCTTGAGAGATGACATGATTCATTCAGTATTCCTCAGAAAGTAAGTGGTAAGATCCCTATATGAAACTAGATCTTCAAATTTTACAAGTGGTCTCTTAAGTTTAACTTCTATACAATCTTAATCATATTGTACAGCATGAAATTAATGATGTACACTAAAATACTAGAAAGCAATGCTAATTGATCTTAATCTATGAGAAAACATGGACTTTTCCTTCAGTGATTTCCAAGAGTGACAAAGCTAAATGAAATTTATTCAAACTTTTATCACATTTTAAGACCCTCTGAATTCTGAGTTCAGAGTGAATTAAAATGTGAATTTATCACATTTTAAGACACTCTGAATTCATGGATTCTGAGTTCTGAATCCATGAACAAGAAAGGTTAGGGAGCAGATTTTTTAAAAAATCACATTCTCTGTTTCTAAGGAGCATTTTTGAGTATTCACCTTTCAGATACACATATTCTATGAAATGGTTCAAAGGCGATTCAAATTGCTTCAATTAAAGGTATTTATTACATAAAGCATGTCACTGGGTACTGGTCCTGTGCAATATAATGTATAAAATGTGGTTTTGAAATGTTCTTAAGCAATAGTTTATTATTTCTGAATGCACTCATTGCCCTTTATCTATATGAGTCTGCCAAATATCTAGCATCTTCCCATGAACTAATACATTTACAGGTGACATCACTTCATTTGGACATCTTTCTTATTCAAAAATGTTTTAAATAGAACTTAACAGCTGTATTCTGACTGAGCTGAGTTTGATTCCTGAAAGAGTTCAGAATTGCAGATGAAACAAAGCATTCGTGGAATGTTTTCTTTTCAACCTTGCCCACTGTATATATTCTTTTTAAATTGATTAGATATCCTGACTGTCTTTAACTACTGTAACATTTGTCTTTATAAAACAAATTTAGTAGAGAAAGATGCTACCATCTTTTTAACTATAGTGAAAGGAACCCTAGCTGTTTAGACAACAGGGACATTAAAAAAAAAAAAAAACACCACTTCCCCCTGCAAGCAGTCTGTCTTAATTATAGGATTAAATGATCTGGATTAAGATATCTGAAATTCAATGCAGGGTTGATATTCAAATTATGGGCAGAGCAGCAAACATATGTAGTCTTATTTAAGATGATACCGTGATAGGAATGATAGTGCATTTGCATAACACCTTATTTGTGGACCATTTATAAATAAGGATATTGCACATCTGTATGATGGTTTTAGGCAAGTAGGTTTTAGAGTCCAGGGTTCTTTATTTTCTAAAGCCATCCAGGCCTTAAGTATAGACTTCTCTGTTTGTTAGAGTAGAGGATGAGACTTGCCCTTGTATAGAAAGAACTGAATCAGAGTCAGAGGTTTCTGCTGGAGTTATTTTATACAGTAAGTTGGGGAGGAGGAAATGAGATCCCTCTCCTCTCATGAGTCATATTAGGAGTCTTCCTCAGCAATTTTCTGCCTGTAGAAGGCTAAAAATTTTCATTCAAACTTTGTATCATAAGCATTTAACTTATTCCTAGTCACTAAGATTATTATGATAGACCTGGGAAACAGAAGACAAAAACAATAGCCACCTCCAATCCATGGGAGATAATTCCAAGACCCTCAGTAGATGTCTGAACCCTATTTAGTTAGACTACCATGGATAGAAAATATTTTTTAAAACTTATGTCTCTCAGTCAGGCATGGCAGTGCATCCCTGTAATCCCAGTGGCTTAGAAGGCTGAGGCAGGGGAATCCCAAGTTCAAAGCCAGCCTCAGCAATTTAGTGAGGCCCTAGGCAACTCAGCAAGATGTTGTCTCAAGATAAAAAATAAAAGAACTGGGGATGTTGCTCAGTGGTTAAGAAACCCTAAAATAAACAATAAAAAAATTATGTCTCTTCTGAATATGTATAGACTTTTTATTGTCATTATTCCCTAAATAGTACAGTACTTACAACAACTACATAGCATTTGCATTTTATTAGTATTATAAATAATCTAGAAAAGACTGAAAGAATATGGGAGAATGAATGTAACTTCTTCGCAAATACTATACCATTTTATATAAGGGATTTAAGCATTCTTGGAGGTTCTGGAACCATCCTCAATACAAAGAATTGACTGTATGGAATGTGTTTTCCTATACATATATATCTATGATAAAGTTTAATTTATTGGGGCTGGGATTGTAGCTCAGTGTTAGAGCACTTACCTAGCATGTGTAAGCCCCTGGATTTAATCCCCAGCACACACACACACACACTAATAATAAAATATAACAAGTATTTACTCTAGTAAAAATTGTGTAAATGTAGTTTCTTTTGAACCACAATCGATTGTGAGGAGCTAAAACTACAGAAAGCAAACACACAAACAAGGTCTTCTCTTATGGCAAACCTATCCTTCCTGAGGTCACAAAGACTGGTTTCTAGGGTAAAAAGATCCTTATTCTTAGGGCCCTAAAAATAGGAGACAGTGTCTTAGAAGAGGTAAGGGGCAAAATGTTATTTCTACACTAGAACCCATCTTTTGTGAGTGAAGGCATATCATTTCAATTCTATGGCATCTTCATCCTCTGTTCCTTTTCCAGGTGGGGCTACAGAAAAATACTAGCAGCCATGCCAAAAATTTCTGTTTTCTGAGGTCTAGCCAATTGTTGACTTACCCATCTCCTTCCTTGCTTAGCAAGTGATTGGAGATGATAAACCTGCCTAAAATGTATGATGATGTGGGCATGGCTATAAGGGTCAAGGAGAGAAACTCTTTTGAAGGACACCCACTTGTTTTATAGGCTCTCTAAAACTAAATGCCAATAAACTGTTCACGATGCCTGATTAGAACATACAGATATTTTGTTCCCTCTCTACCATCAGACGTCTCATTTCCTTCTTTGAGTATACTTTGAAAGTCAGTTTTCTGACTCTGGTTGAATTTGTGATGGTGACAGAAAAGGCAGTACTGTGGAGAAATAATATTGGCTGAGCAGTACTTTATCTACCTGAATCTAATGGGAAATTTTTACTCTTTTGTTTCCTGTTTGAAAATCTATTACACCTTCTAGTGTTCTAGCAAGTGTAGGTGGAATTGTGACATTGGATTTCAGAAAATCCATAAAAGGAAAAAGTAGTCTCCATGTTATATATGGAAAAAATTGTAGAGAATCTAATTTCTTATCACACAGGGAAGGATGGAGGAGAAACCTGAGACTTTTGTCAGAGAGCCCTCAGGCTTGCTCACATGATCTCAGTGAATATTTATTACAGTCTGTTTTTAATAGGTAGGGTTTATTATCTGCACAGCATAGATAAAGGAAACTGAGGTTTAAGTAGATTAAATTACTTATCCAAGGATTTTTAACTGTGTCATTCCAAATGGGAACAAGGAATGGAGCCATTTCAACAAGGGTCGATAATGGCATCACAGGATCTTCTATTCCTCACTTAGTTGTCAAAATGTTGGTCCATTATGCCCAAGCTCCATTATCAAAATGACTGCTTGAGACAGTGTGGCTGAGGATCAAGAGGAAAACTGAAACTCAAACAGGAATAAAACCATAACAGGAATCCCTGGTTTGCCATCTGTAAGCACTTGCTTTGATGACCGAAAGCTGAAAAAACAATGGATGGAGAAGGCCTGAGGATCATAAGAAGTTAGTGTAAATTATGGTGTAGGAGCATAAATGACATAGTCACTTGGATCCCCAGTTTTTTTCAGAGATCAAAGGGAAAAAATGTTTATGACCCAAATATAACAGAGGAAAATGCCCAGTGTGAATGACTAGCAAATTGAGTAGATTGTTGTGAATGAGCAGTGAAACATTTGAGACAACTGATACTGAGGGGCATAATGGATTTTAAAATTAAAGTTACTTTTTCTGAGCATCTCTAAGTAGTGGGTATCCGATATCCCTTCCCTATATGGCCACTATATGCAAACTATATATATATGCAGTTTTTTCACTGTACAAAGTGAACAATCTCTCCTAAAGGAATAGGGGATGGAGTGAATTCTCTGCCTCTGAAATGGAGAAAGCGTCCTTTTCTACTACCTCTACCTACAGAGAGCACCATTTTCCAATTTGCACAAAGCTCTTAGTTCCATTTCTTTCAGGTAACAGCAACACCTTATTTTTTCTTTGGAAAATGCTTTCTCCAGCCCCCAAGTCCACCATCAGAGATGAGACTGGAGGGATTTTCAGTTATGATGCCTCAACTCCCCCTATCTTAGAGATACCCTTATGGGCCAAGCTGGATGAATTGGGTTCTCCTGGAATCAACAACTTTAGTACAGTGATAGTGACACGAGGATGGAAATTGTCCAGTCCTAAGTCATTATGAAGTTTGAGTTGGGCATGAGTTCTCATTGCTGAATTCCTCAGAGATCCCTGGTAACTTGTACTTCACAGGAGCTGAAACTTCACCAACTCCTTTGATCATCTTCAGCAAAAGAAGCCTGATTTTAGAAGGAAACTGTAGCTCAATGAAAGATTATTATCCAGTTGTTTCCACAAATGAGAGTGGAATCAGAGCTCTTTGAGTTTTATCCATCAAACCCAATATTCATTCAACAAATATTGAGCTTTCTCTTTTTTAAATTCTCTGTAGTTATTTTTTTACTTTATGGTGTAGTTAAATCAGTTTGCTTTTGAAACCAATGTGCATCTTTAATATAATGTTTCTTACTTTCTCAGATGTCATTAAATGTGTTAATATGTATTATAATCAACAGTGTCTGATGGACCCAGTCAGAGGGTTCTAGTAGCTGGTGTTCTTTATATTGAAATTGAAGGTCCTTGGAACTTTCCATCAAAACAATAAACACCTAAGGAGATAGGGATTGATGAACATCAAGCCTCAGAAAGAATCTGTGTCTCTCTGGCTATTTATACTTTTGTGTTTTAGGAATTTCCCTGTCTTCAGTAAGAATCTGTATGCATTTTTCTGTATTAGTTTCTCTCTCTCTCTCTCTCTCTCTCTCTCTCTATATATATATATATATATATACACACATATATATATACACACACACATATATATGCACATATGTATATATACATACATACATACACACTATATATACATATATATATATATACACATGTGCATATAGGTATAGATATACTTAAAATGAGTCAAACTTTTTGTTCTCAAGTCTATAAAAATAATTACTTGGAGGCTGAATAGCTTAGCTTTCAGCAGGTATCAGAGAAATATTCCAATATATTTTATATAGAAGGTAGGGCCAAAATACTTGGGGTGTAAGTCCTGAGTCAAGTATCCTCAGTTCTCAGTCAGAGCTTGTAAAGGATGCCTCAGGCAGATTTGTAACTATTTGGTTAGATGGCCTATCTAGCAGACAGTTACTTTTGAGCAATAGGCCATTGATTTGATTTCTAGAAAACCTGATCCTCACTTCAAAAAATTTCTAAAGTCAAAATGGTACATGGGGAAGGTCTGAAAAATGTTAACGACCTTATAAACTCCAGTCTTTTTGCCTCATATTTAAAAATTGTTATTTATATTTGAGTGTGAGTTTTTTAATAGGAGATAAATTCAAGGTGCAGTCACATTTTATGCACCAAACTGCTCCTATATTAAAAGTTAGGGGAGTAAGAAAGTTAGAAATAGGGGCAGATGTAGGAAAAGAGCATTTGTTTCCTACATCATTTAACTGTTCTGGACATTTTATAAAGATTGTGATGGTGTTTGCCCTGTATGATCCATAGTGTTATAGGAACATTAGAGATAACTTCTGAGAAGATGCTTTGAAAACATATGTGCTCTAGAAATGCAAGTTATTATTATACCTGGTTGTGCAGGCTGAAAGGAATTCCATCTCAGAATAAGAACAATTTGAAGCAGGCAGATACCACAAATTAGGCATTCCTACAGCCATCACTGAACTTGACAGCAAACAGAATATAGAAGTAGGGCCTGCCATGAAAATATTGAGCCAAATCAATTATTAATTGGCAGGTGTGTATGAAATGTTTGATTTTGAATTACTGATGGGAAGATCTCAAAGATATCAGGGCAGAAGGCCATCGTACCTCATAGGGATGTGAAGGTGAGTGGTTGGAGAAGAAAGATGCATACCCAGGGGCTAAGAACTCAGTAAGACCCAATGGAAATCAGATGAAGGTGCTAAATTATATTATAATGTATATTTAACCATCCAGAAGTCACTGGTGCTACAGGTTGAAGTTACAAATATGAACGAGATGAAATATTTACCTGGGAAGAGCATATTCACAATTTCATGAGTTAGCTTCAGAGAAGTAAACATTAAACTCTAATACATGAATTTTCTTAAATTTATAACTGTGCCTTAAAAATTACAGTTTTTGGAAAAATAGGCTTGAGGCATATCACTCAAATCTTATATTAAATATTAATCAGAGCACTAACAAACACACACATATAAGACTAATAAGTTACTACCATGGGGAAATCTGTGCTGATATTTGCTCCCTGAAACACAGAGGTTTCTGTTTCTTCATTGACAATAGGGTCTTTAGAGCTGTTTTTTTCTTTTTTCAAAGTTAGAAATTTCATCCAGGATGGATCCTTTTGTCATTTTCTGTCAACATAAAAATAAATATCTTTGTAGTTTCTTCACCTTCTTTTGTAATTCCCCCAGACAGTTTCTAGTCATGAACATCAGAGAAATTCCTGAAGCCACTAAACTACTAGCACTAAAAAATAAAAGAATTTATTTCTATGGAATTTTAGTTTTTTTTCTTTAAAAAGTACTATTGATATATGACTGACATATGAAAAAGCTGTACATATTTAACATATACATCTCTGTGAATTTAAGATAAATATATATACCCATATATCGTGAAACCACCACCATTGAGGTCATAAACATCCTCCTCACTTCTCAAAAGTTCCACATTCCTGCTATTAATATAATTGTTTTTTTTTTTCTTTTTTGGTACTGAGGATTCAATGCAGGGGCACTTAAACACTGAACCACATCACCAGCCCTTTTTTATATTTTATTTAGCGACATGGTCTCACTGAGTTGCTTAGGGTCTTGCTAAGTTGCTGAGGTTGACTTTGAACTCATAACCCTCCTGCCTCAGCCTCCTGAAATGCTGGGATTATAGGTTTGTGCCACCATGCCCAGCTTGTAATTTTTTTGAAAGAATATTTAATATAAGATCTACTTGTTAACAAGTGTGAAGTATGAAACACAGTATTAATAACTACAAGTGTGTTGTATTTTAGGTCCTCAGAACTTTTTTAATCTGTATAACTAAAATTTAATACCCTTGACTATCACCCTCCCATTTCCTCGTCCCCCAATCCATGGCAACTACCATACTCTCTGCTTTTATGATTAGGACTCTTTTACATACATATAAGAAAAACCATATGGTGCTTGTCTTTCTGTAATTGACTTATTTCACATAACATAATGCCCTCCAGGTTTACCATGGAGCTACACCCTCAGCCCATTATATTTTATTTTATGGCAGGGTCTCCCTAAATTGCCCAGTCTGGCCTTGAACTTGGAATTCTCCTGCCTTAGCCTCCAACATTGCTGGGATTACAGGCATCCACCACTATGCCTGATTCCCTTTCTTTTAAAGACTGAATAATACATACAACAATTTCTTTATCTAGTCATCCCTTGATGGGTATTTGTGTTGTTTTTCTTACATGGCTATTGTGAAAAATGGTACAATGAACATGAACACAGGAGTGTAGATATAGCTATAAGATCTTGATTTCAGTCCTTTTGAATAGATACTCACAAGTGGAATTACTAGATGGTATGATAGTTATATTTTTAATTTTTTGAGGAACCTCCATACTGATTTATATAATGTTTGTAGTAATTTGCATGCCCACCAAAAGTACACAAATTTTCCCTTTTTTCCACATCCTCAGTACTTGCTATTTTTTTAAAATAATAGTCATCCTAACAAGTATGAGGTGATAGCTCATTATGGTTTTGATTAGTATTTTCCTAATGATTTTGATATTGAGCATTTTTTAATCTACTTTTTGGCCATTTGTGTGACTTCTTTGGAGAAATATCTATACAGATCTTCTGTGGTTTGAAAGCATTCCCTCCAAAAGTATGTGTAGGAAACTTAATCCCCATTGCTACAGGATTGAGAGGTGGGACCTGATGGGAAGGGCCTCATTAGGCCAGGAAGACAAATTGAGTTAATGCTGTTATCTTGGGAATGGATTTCTTTTAAAAGGATGAATTTGACCTCCTCTTGCTTGTAACCACTCTCTTTTTCTCTTTCCCTTCCCAACTATTATCTCTTTGCTCTTCTGCCATAAGATGTCACAATGAAAAGACTCTTGCCAGATGCTGGCCCTTCAGTCATAAACTTCTCAGCCTCTAGAACGATCAGTCAATAATTTTCTGTACATTAAAAATTACCTAGTCTGTGGTAGTTTGTTGTAGAAACACAAAATGGACTAAGAAAGGGTCCTTCACCCATTTTTTAATAGTTTTTGTTTTCTTACTGTTGATTCATTTGACTTCCTTATATATTTTGGATATTAACCCTTATAAGACATATGGTAATCCCTTGTAACAGGTAAGGTTTGCAAATGTATTTCCCCAATTTGTAGATTGTCTTTTCATTCTGTTGATCGCTTCCTTTGCTATATTGAAGCCTTTTAGTTTGATGCAATCCCATTTGTGTATATTTGCTTCTGTTATATGTGCTTTTGAGATCATATTCAAAAGTCCTTGTCAAGATTAATTTGAAGGACCTTTTCCCCTATGTTTTATTCGGATAATTTGTAGTTTCAGGTCTCATATTTAAGTATTTAGTGTATTTTCATTTGATTTTTGTATATAGTAAGATAAACATCCAGTTTCTCTCTTTTACATGTAGATAACTGTTTTCCCAGACCTGTTACCTAGGAGACTATCCTTTTCACATTTTGTATTCTTGACACACTTATTGAAAATTATTTGACTCTATATGTGTGGATTTATTTCTGGGCTCTCTATCCTGTTCTATTGCTTTATGTAATTATTTTTATGCCAGTGCCATACTGTTTTGATTACTATAGCTTTGTAAATTTAATTTGAAATCAGGAAGTGTAATACCTACAGTTTTGTTGTTCTTGTTCAAGGTTGCTTTGGTTACTCAGAAAATTTGGTGGATCTATATGAATTTTGAGTTTTTTCTATTTCTAGTGCCATTGGAATTTTGGCAGGGATTGCATAGAATCAGTAGATCACTTTCATTAGTATGAACACTTTGATAATATTAGTTCTTCCAAACCATGAACACAGGGTATCTTTTAATTTTTTGTGTCTTTTCTCTCATCAGTATATAGTTTTCAGTGTATTGGTCTTTCATTTACTAGGTTCAGTCTATTTCTAATTATTTTATTCTTCTTAATGCTATCACAAATGAGATTGTTTTAATAATTTCTTTCTTAAATGGTTCATTGTCAGGATTTTTTTCTTAAAATCCTCATATATTTATAATACTAGATTTTCCCCTTTAGTGTGGAAAAGTTTATCCCTAATTTCTTTAAATCATTATATATGGGAAAAGTATGTATGAGCCACATCTTCTAACAGGGGAAATTTCACGTTGCGTGGATCCATTTTGAAGGTTTCCCTTCAAGAGGAACAACAAATTTTATCAAAATTATGCACAAAAGTTATATGGAAAACATGTTGACCTAATTAATTTGGGAAATGAGCAGATTATTTAAGACCAAAGGCAGAAGGAAATGTACATAAACACTATATTCTGTTTAATAAAATGATTTCCCATAGGGGGACAGTTTAACAGTTCTGAAATCACTATATTTGTATACTTGACTAATTTCATAATAGCACATATTAGAAGCCAAGTTTCTCATTGAATGGGAGGCTACAGATAAACAAGTGGAAGAAGCTAGGATGATTCATGTGGTAATTAATTAGATTTGGAAACATTAGTATGAATTCATATACCTTGATATAGATACTAATGGTTACATATAGAAATACCTATAAATATGTATGTATAGGTTAGTATATCCACATTTATTTCCTTTAATAGTAAGAGGGTCTAGACACAACAAACACACTAAGAACAAAAATAATTGGTTTTTAATACCATTCTCCAATAAAAGGAACCAGAACTTCTTGAAGAATTGGGTGATTGTAGAATAGGCAGGAAATATAAAAGATGAACCTGGAAATATTATATTTCTAGAAAGTGAAGAAGTCAAAAGCAAGCAAGTGCATTCATATACAATAATGACAGTAAATCAAAGGAACACAGAAGCAACTGAAAACACTCTCAGTGGCAAAAACTGAAACAAATTGAGCCACCAGTAGAAATAGTATTGAATTATGGCTGAAAGTATAAAATGAGTATCCCTGAGTCTATACTGATATACATAAATGACTGAATAAATAAATGGGGAATAATAAATCTCCTATGTAGGTGAATTCCAAATGATGTGTGTGAATACTCTGCCCTCAATCATGTAGATATAACTCCCTACTCTTTAGATGTGAGAAATGCATAGTGACTTCCTTCCAAATATTATCATATGAAAGGGGGAATAGAATAACTTTATGGTGAAGAATTCTGATAAACACTACCTTATCCAGGAGATGAAAGTTGATATTTTATCTTTGTAGCCTTCTCTTGAAAAAATCTTAAAACCATAGTTTAATCATGAAAAAAACTCAGACAAATCCTAGTTAAGGGACAGTTTATAAAATACCTGCCCAGTATTCCCCAGAACTGTTAAAGTCATCTAAAAGAAAGTCTGAGCTGGGCGCGGTGGCGTACGCCTGTAATCCCAGCACTTGGGAGGCTGAGACAGGAGGATCGCGAGTTCAAAGCCAGCCTCAGCAACTTAGCAAGGCCCTAAGCAACACAGTGAGACCCTGTCTCTAAATAAAATACAGAATAGAGCTGGGGATGTGGCTCAGTGGCCGAGTGTCCCTGAGTTCAAGCCCTAGTACAAAAAAAAAAAAAAAAAAAAAAGAAAAGAAAAAAGAAAGTCTGAGATACTGTCACAGTTAGGAGGAGTCTAAGATAATTTTTTACTAAACATGATATGGTATCCTCAACATAAAGGGAACATAACTGGATCCTGGAAGAGAAAAAGGATATTAGGGAAAAACTGAGGAAAAACTGAAAAAAGCCTGGACTTTAGTTAATAATAATGTATTAATCTTGGTGCATTAATTGTGGTAGATGTATATGCAATAGTAAGATATTAGTAATAGGAGAAACTAGGTGTAAGCTTAAGAACTCTCTGTATTATCTTTGCAAATTTTCTTTAAATCTGTAACTCTGAAATGATTGTTTAAAATTACATTGATGTGTACATATGTCATTTTTAAATAAAATTATATACACTTAGCTATCCATACACACACACACACATATATATATATATATATATATATATATATATATATATATACATATATCACACGCATACATACACACACACATACCCTTTCTGGTGGGATAGTATACATGTACTTTCCCCTATTTCTTTGGCTATGTACAGCAAGAAACAATGGGTATTATGGATAAATACAAGAAAACCCTGAAACATGAAAAGACAAAGATAGAACAAAAAGAAACCTTTGGGTTCAGGAACAACATGGCACTGATCTCCCTTGGTTTCTTTTTTCCCTTGTTAGTATCAAGATGGGTATGGGAGAAACAGACAATCCTCAAATGCCAGTTGGCATAGAATTTTTAAAGAACCTCAAGTACAGTCTTTTTCTCTTTAGCTAAAGGACCAGAAAAGAGCAGCTTGGCAAGACAGAAAATTTGGAGGTAAAAACTGCTCTATTTTAGCCAAATACCACAGGAAAAACTCTAACCCTTACCAACAAAGACCTATGGTCAGCCTAAATTTCTTTTGTGCTAAGCTATGATGAGGTGTTATGTTAGTTGTCTTTTGTTACTTTAATGAAATACCTGAGATAATCAAACCACAAAGAGAAAATGTTCATTTTGACAATGCCCCATTGTTTTGGGCCTATGGTGAGATAGCACATCATGGTAGGCATATGGGACAAAACAACTTTTTTACTTCCGGGCAGGGAAGTGAAAGAGGTAGAAAAGGGATGGCATGCTCCCAGTGGCCTAAAGACCACCCACTATATTCCAGTCTGAAAGATTCTATCTCTCATTTCTACTAGGAGACCAAGTTTTTAACATATGGATATCCATGATCCAAACTATAACAATGTACAGATATATAAATTCTCATAATAAATATGGATAAATTTATTATCCCAATTCATGGATAAACACTCTGACTAAGGGAAATGAGAAGATGTGTTAACTACCATAAGTATGGAGAGATATAAATAAATGAAGAGATAGAACATGTTCATGTGTTAGAATATTCGCCGTAAAGATGTTAATTTTTCCCAAATCAATCTGTAGGTTTTAATGCACTATCTATCAAAATCCCAGTAACATTTGTTGACATATTCTGTCTTATTTAAGATTCATATGGTGAGACACAGGATTTAGTGTAGCTAAAATAATTTCAATGAATAAATGAGGGGAAAGCACTCTTCTTGATGTTTAAGCCTAATTTATAACTAGAATGTTAGTGTGGTATTAGTGGTAGGTTAGATACACAGAGCAATAGAACAGAAGGGAGAATCAGACATATCAATTTTGGAGGAGGGTACCAGGGTTGAACTCAGGGGCACTTAACCACTGAGCCACATCCCCAGACCTGTTTTGTATTTTATTTAGAGACAGGGTCTCACTGAGTTGCTTAACTCCTTGCTTTTGCTGAGGCTGGCTTTGAACTCTCAATTTTCAGCCTCCCTCAGCTGGGATTACAGGCATGTGCCACCACACCCAGCCCAATTTTTGACGAAGGTGCAAAAGCAACTCAATGGAGGAAAGATAATCTTTTCTGGAGCATTTGGATATCCATAGGGGGAAAAATTCAACCTAAACTTCATTCCTTATTTTAAAAATCAACTCGAAATGCCATGGATTTAAATGGAAAAGTTTTAGGACCTTTAGAAGACAACATTGGAACAGACTTTGAGACCTAGGGCCTGGAGAAAAGTTTTTAGTCTGGATACCAAAAGTATGATCCATAAAAGAAAAAGTCCACAACTTAAGCTTTTTCAAAATTAAAAAAAAAAAACTTTTGCTCTGTGAAAGGCCTTATTAAAAGAGTGAAAAGACAAACTATAGACTTAGAGAAAATATTTGCAAAGCACATATCTAACAAAGGATGTGTGTCTAGAATATGGAAAAACAAAATCTCTCAAAACTCAACTAGAAACAAACAATACATGTAGAAGTAAGTATAGGACATAAAGAGATAATTCGCCACAAAGAAGATACAGATGGTATATAAACACATGAAAATATGTTCAACATTTTAGCCATTAAGGAAATGTAAATTAAGATCTTGATGGGATATTACCACACCTATTATATTAAATGCTAGTGTATTAGTTTGCCCAGGATGTAATAACAAAGTATCACAGACTGGGTTGCTAAAAAATGAATTTATTTTCCCATACTTCTGGTGGGTATAAATTCAAGATCAAGATGTTGGCATGGCTGAATTTGTTTTCTAAGGTCTCTCCACTTAGCTCACAGATGGACCACCTTCATTTTCTTCATTTTCTGTCTTTCCTCTGTGTCTGTGTCCTAATCTCCTACTATGATGTGGCACCCATCAAATTGGATTAGAACCTACCCTATAATGACCTCATCATAACCTAATTACCTTGTTAAATATCAGTTACATTCTGAGGTAATGGGGAATAGAGGTTCAAAATATGGATTATGTGGGGACGTAGTTCATCTGTAACAACTGACAAGGATGAAGAAAACCTGGATTTCTTATACATTGCTTATGGGAATGGAAAATAGCATAACCACTCTGAAAAATTGATGGGAGTATCTTTTTTTTCTTTTTTTTATTTACTTATTGATTCATTGAACACAAATGGAGTACAGCTATTGTTTCACTGGTTGTACACAAAGTAGAGTCACACCATCTGTGCGTTCATGCATTTACACAGGGCAATGGTATTTGTCACAATTTCTGTTATTATTTTTACCCCCCCCCCCAAAAAAAAACTAAACCATAATCAACATATAACCAAGTAATTACATTCTGTAACATTTATCCCAAATAAATATGTCTCCACAAATCCCCTATATAAATGTCCATAGCCCCAAATGGGAAACCATCTAAATGAACTTAAGTGAGTGAATGATTAAGTGTACCATGGTACAGCAAAATGAGCATAAGTCTTCAAGGCAAATAATGCAGTATTAGCTAAAGTAGGATGTAAGCTTTAGGTGGTTTGAAGTCATAACAGAAGATATCCTATATGTGTGCTTATAGCAATACTATGAGATAGGACTGGCATTATTATTAATCCCTTTGAAAATATAAACAACCCTTTGTGCTATTGTTAGTAAATGATTCGACCACTCTGCCTCAGTTTCTATATATGCAAAAAAGCAGATAAAATCATTTACCACTTCTATTGTGAAGTAATTAAGACAATACCTGAAAAATGCTTTGAGCTCCCAGAAGAATGCAACTATGTAATTAAATTATTGTTATTGTCTTTAAAAGAAAATATACATGATATATCATACCACCCAATACTATTCAGGTGTAAAAAGTGAAGTAAGCCAGCCCCAAAAAGTCGAAGGTAGAATGTTTTCTCTGATTTGCAGAAGCTAATCCAAAATAATGGGGAATTAAAGAAATAAGAGAAGAAATATCAGTGGAGTAGAGAAAGGAGAATGAAGAGAAGGGAAGGGGAATGGGATAGGGAAAGAGTAGAATGAATCTGACTTAAAGTTTCTTTATACATATATGAAAATGCCACAGTAAATCTCACCATCATGTACATCCAGAAGACACTAATTTAAAAAACTATAAACAGCAGAACGATCACACAGGGAATGGAAGCGGGGGAGAGAGGAGGAGAGGGAAAGGAGAATTACTGGGGACTGAACTAGAACAAATTATATTTCATGTTTTCATTATTATGTCAAAATGAATCCTATTATCATGTATAATAAAAGAACTAATAAAATAAAAATATTAAAGTAAACAATAATAAATAAAAAGGACTGAGGAACCTGTAAAAAAATGAGTTATTGATGCACACAATATCCTACATGGCTCCCCAAAGCATTATGCTGAGTGGAAAAAAAAAAAAAAAAAAAAAAAAAAAAAGTCGCATTCTAGGCCAGGTATAATGGAGCACATCTATAATCCAAGCTATTAGGGAGGATGATACAGGAGGGTCTCCAGCCTGGGAAACTAAGCAAGACTGTCTCAAAATAAAATAAAAAGGACTAGCAATGAAGCTCAGTGGTGGAGCACTCACCTGGCATATGTGAGCCCCTGAGTTCAATTCCTAGTACCACATACAAACAAATTGTCACAAACTGTACAATTCAGTTTAGATAGCATTCTCAAAATGACAAAATTATATGAAGAACTAGTGGTTGCCAGGGGTTAGGGATAAAGGAGGAAAGGGTATGAGTATTAAGGGCTAGAATGAGGGAAGTCTTTGTAGTGATGGAACAGTTCTGTACCTTGATTTGGAGGCATGGTTGTTGTATGAATCTAAATGTTGAGTTTGTATGATGTAGAAGTTGCATATCCCTTATCCAAAATGCTTGGGAACAGAAATGTTTAGGACTTTGGGAGATATTTGACTGTCTATAATGAGCTTTCTTGGGGGCTAGAATCCAAATCTAAACGCAGAATTAATTTGTTATGCATATAGTTTAAAAGTAATCTCATATAATATTTTTAGTATTTCTGTGTTTTAACTGCATTCTATCACATGAGGTCAGGTGTGGAATTTTCCACTTGTGGTACTCAAGAAAATTTGGATTTTGGAGCATTTTGGACTTCATTTTTAGGAGTGTTCAACTTGCAATAAGATAGCATAAGACTATTCATGTCTTGTCTTTACTTATTTTTATTACCTAGGGTAAGTTGGTGTAATAAGAGTATACCTGGAAGCCCTTGCTATACTATAACCATCAGTAATAACTTGGTTAGATTGAAAATTACATAAATATTACCCACTTACCATTAACTAAATACATCTGCATCTCAGTTTCCCCTTAGCTAGGTACCAAAATGCCTGCATCCTGGAACCCACCTTGTCCTCAGTTAGTAAAAGACCAGTTATGGTTGTTCTCCATTTCCCCTCCCTGGGAAGAGAGAGGGAACCTTGTCCATCACAAAGCTTTCTCATTTACTCTTTGCTTTCCTCCTGTGAGCCGCATGTAAAAAGTTGGACTGGGTAATCATTTAGTTCAATTAAATCAGAGGTTTTTTAATTTAGTGCTCATCAGAATCACCAAAAGTGCTTGGTGGAATCATCTGGCCCACCCCAGGGATGCTAATTTGTGTGTGTGGATGTGGGGGAGGGTCATGAATTTCATTTTGAAAAGCATTGGGCTAACCCTCCTGTCCTTTGAGAAAGCTTGGCAGTGGGAACTATTTAATTTCTTTTCTAATAGTTACCTCCTGCCTAGATTGCTGGGGGGAACAAACTAATACAAAGTGGCCCCAACTTATCTTGCTACAATAAATGCTCCACAAATGCACAGAGCTAACGTAATAGTCTGATCACTTAGAGCTTTCAGCTACCATTTCTGCAGTCACCTCTCACTGAGTGCTCCATAGTCCTGAGACAAGATAGCAATTTCACCCTGGGGGAGGCAAATCTACACCATTCAGGAATAGACAACTGCGCTTCTGTTTCCTCAACTCTCTACGCTTCTGCACCTGAACCACAAATGCCAATTAGATACAGATGCAAATAGCAATATACCCTGAGTATGCAAGCCTTCTGTTCTAAAAATCATAGTACAGTAATCTCTAGTTTCATAATGCTTAAACTAGGAGAAATGTTAATTTTGCATCATTTCCCCCAAATGCATATATGGCATTGCATAAGCTGTATATGGTTTACAGATGGAATATAAGGATTCATGAAGCATTTCCACAAAAAGAAGGATTCCATTCCAACTGTACAAGGCAATGAATAAAGAAACCAATTTCCTGGCTTAGAAAGAAAACTCTCCTACCTTCTGATACTGCAGGTGACTATATGTGTCCTGTCACAGGATCCCACATGGAGAAATCTTGTTTTCACAAAGGGCTAGACTTTAATTTATTATGCAGTGATGTACCCCACAGTATTTCAGAACAGACAGGATATAGAGAAGCTGGAATCACTATTTGTACATTCTCTGTGGACTGCAAAACTCTCATTCTTCCATTCTAGCTCCTATTCTCCTGCCTGAAAGACAGCCAAACAAGGATTAAGCTAGATATTATTGAGTGCCTCTTGCCTGCCATGCCTATGCTAGCTAGGCTCATTATCTCATTTAACCATCTTAATGACTCTGTAAGGTAAAAAGTATTTCTGTGAGTGGAGTTCCCTAGAAAACAGAACCTTGGCAAAGATTAAAGACTAATGCTTTATTTGAAAGCTGAATCCTCAGGGCAATGAGAGTGAGGAAAAAGGCCAATAGGCTGAAAAAACAAGGCAATGAAATGAAAAAAAAATGTGTTATACCACTGTTTATAATCACTGAAGAGATAGCACTGACGGCTCAGCAAGTTTATCCAGGCATATTTGGGGGGTATTTGCACAACTTATGGGGAATCCATGTTTTGGGAGGTTCCACCAGAGGGAGGAGAGGAAAAGAAATTTATTTGCTTCACTCCATATTGTGTCCCATTAGTTAATGTTTGCTCCAGGGGTGGATATTAACTCCCTCATACCTCCAGGTTGCTTCTTCAAACCTTTGTGACAGTTGCTCTGGAGGCCACCTAATGATATGTATTTCCCTGAAGTAGAGAAATGACTTCTTACCTTCAGACAGTAAGTAGAACAATGCTATCTGACAGAGAGTTCAGTCCACCCAGACTCCAAACTGAGAGAAGATGCTGAAATAGAATTAGGAATGCACAAAGATTATTAAAGTTTCAATGCCTCAAAAGAATGAAAAGGGAGAAAGCATAATCAGGCAGAGAAACATGATGCAGAGCTATGCATGTGATAGGGAAGTGGGAGGAAGTAAGAAAAGAGGGAGAGCCCTCAACCTGATCCAGATATGACAAAGTAGCCGGGGTCCAACCAGCCATGTTTAGTCACTGACTGAGAGCCTCCAGGGAAAATCAGGGTCTCCACTCAAAAGCTGAAGAGCTAACAGCTGGAGAGAGTCAGCTCACTGTGCTCCTCATGACTGATCGGCAAGTTTTCTTGAAGGTAAATGGGAATGGTGTACCTCCATGGCTGCCACAATTGGTTCTGACATCACTAGATGATATAATCTTATGGGATGTCACAGGAAGTCTGTGGGAACTAAAGCATTACTTCTCCAATTTGTGTGTGGCCTAGTTGTCCTTGATGGTTTCATAGGGAAAATGCAGAGTGTATAAAGGTTATCCAAGCCTCAGAAAGCACTTGTGGAAAGGAGAGATTCCTCACTGCATTAATCACCCATCTCTTATTTGTCTCTTGGTCTGTTTTGTGCCAGGCTCTGAGGTAGGTTTTAGTATGTATCTATAAGGAAGGACACACTTTTTACTCTCTAAGAGGTACTTGACCTCTAGTAAGGGAAATCCAGACAAGTAAACAGATGTGTTTGGGATGTAAGAATAAAAGTAAGATTGGGATACTGTGGGTTCACAGAGGAGGAGCAGTCAACTCAAACTAAGAAATTAGGAATGGTTGGGAGGATAAGGTGGCTTGAAAGGATGATCTGGAGTTTTCCAAGTAAAGGATTGTGATCAATGGTAACTGGGTATGTGTGCTACTGAGCCATAGGGAAATGTGTGGTGGTCTCTCAAGCTTCAAAATGGTAGCAGCCCACAGTATAAGGACTGATATGAGAGGAAGATGAAGATTTAAATTGAATAAGGGTGGTTGGGTTTGTGGCTCAGTGGAAGAGTGCTTGCTTAGCCTGTGTGAGGCACTGGGTTCGATCCTCAGCACCACATATAAGTAAATAAAATAAACGTCCTTCAACAACTAAAAAAAATATTTCAAAAAAGAAATTGATGAAGGGCAAAATTGCACAGGTCAAACACTTTAAGTTCTATATCGTAGGTTATGAGGAGTCATTTATGTGTTTTGTGCTCAAGTATGAAACATAAGGATTCGCATTTCACAAAGATTACTCTGGGTAGAGTTTGAAAAATTATTTGCAGTAGAAAAAGTATGAAGCTAGAGACACTAGTTATGAGATGGTTCACTTTAAAAGAGATTGTATGTATTTGTGTTGCCGTAGTAATATGGCAATGGTGGTGAGTACACAGAAGAAAAGATTCAGGACATATCATGGAGGTTCGATTATCTGGTCTTAGTGACTGCTTAGATTTAGGAATAAATCTGTAATGTCTAGGGACAGAGGTGATGTCACCTTTCATACAAATAGACAATGCAGAGGATAAAGGGAGAGAGGGTAGAAGATATAGGCCAAGTGAGAAATGAATGCAGTTGTATACATATTACATTTGAGTAGTCTGTAGGGCAACCAGATAAAATATATGGGGTGAGGTTTGGAGGAAGACTTGTAAGAGTCAATAGCATGCTAAATGAAATAAGCCAGAGTCATAAAGTCAAGGCTAGAAAGTTTCTCTCATATGTGGAAGCTATAGAGAAAAAAAAAGAAATAAAAGAGGGGATCTTATGAAAATAGAAGGAAGAGCAGTAGAGTAGAAGTAGGAGACCAAGGGGGAGGAAGGGAGGCAATGGGGCAGAACTGGGGAATAAAGCTGACAAATTATGCTATTGTACATGAATGAATATATCACAATGCATTCCAATTATATATAGAAGCATAATGAACCAATTAAAAAATAGAAGGAAAAGCAAAAAAGTAAAGGAAGGAGATTTGGTACAAGGAAGAGGGGGAGGATGGGGATAATACTAGGGATCATAATAAAGAAAACTATGTTACATGCATTTATGAATATGTCAAAATGAACCCTGTTATTATGTATAACTACAGTGCACTGTTTTTTTAAAGGAGTCAATAGCATGTAACCACATGGTGGATGGATCCACAAAAATGCTGAATTTGCCTAAGATAGGTATAGAGTGAAAGAGAAGATGTTCCATGACAGAACCCCAAAGGGTAGTGATTTCAAGGGTTGAACAAAGAAAGAATGATGGCAAAGGAGACTAAGAGACTAGACAGGAGCAACCATGATCAGTTTTACTTTTTCTTCTGTTTTAAGTCATACAGAAGCTGGGTATAGTGGTGTGACTGTAATCCCAGCAGTTTGGGAGGCTGAGGTAGAAGAATTGCAAGTTTGAGGTCATCCTCAGCAACTAAGTGAGACCCTGCCTCAAAATAAGAAAAATAGAAAAGGATTGGGGATGTAGCTCAGTGGTAAAGCATCCCTGGGTTCAATCCCCAGCACCAAAATAAATAAATAAATAGATAAATAAATAAATAAATAAAGCAAGCAAGCCATTTGGAGTGTCATAATAACAATGATAATAATAATAAAATAATAAAGAAAACTATTCATTATCCTTTAAATTAAAATAAACTATTTGCAAATCATATCTACTTTGAAGATTGTTAATCCAGGCACGGTGACACATGCCTATGATCCCTGATACTTAGGAGACTGAGGTAGGAGGATCCCAAGTTCAAGGTCAGTGTAGGCATTTTATTGAGACCCTATCTCAAAATAAAATAAAAATTGTTGTTGGAGGCCACAATATAAATTATGGGTTTGTTCAAGCCATTAAGGCAGGCAGGCTGCTTCTCTGGGAACTCCTGGATGAAATTCCCTGGATCTGGAAAGCCCAGATTATGCTGGGGCCCTGTTTTAGCTCACAGTGTTAGCATTAACAACCACTGCGCCTGCCGCCGCAACTGCCAGAGATGGGCATAACCTGCCAAGCACTGAAACAAGACTACTCTCACACTGAAACCTTATCCACACTTTTGATGTTTTTTCCCTTAAAAGAAGAATTGGGGCCTTTTTTGTTCTTCAGTTCTAGTTCCTATCAGAGCTGGAAGACCTATCAGGAGCCATACTTTTTAAATCTAATCTTTGGCTCTGTCTTCTTTCTTACAGATTATTTGAGACTTTCTATGTTCCCAGGCAGCTCACACCTCCTAAGCAGGAACCTGCTCTATGGGGGTGCTGGACACCCCATTATAAATTGTTGTGGATGGATCACAGATTTAGAGCATTTGCCTATCATGTGCAAAGTCCTGGGTTTCAATTTCTTCTATGGCAAAAAACAATTGTCAAGCCAGGTACAGTGGTGCTTATTTATACTCCCAGCTACTTGGAAGGCTGAGGGCAGGAAGACCACTTGAGCCCAGGAGTTTGAGGCCATTTACAGTAACATAGTATCCTGCTCCAGACTAATCTTTAGAGCCATAATGTTAGCTTATTCATAAAAACTATTTGTATATTTCATCATAGATAGGTGTTAACTATGATTTGAAACTGTGTTAATTGTGTTAACTGTGATTTGAAATGTCTACCTCATATTCTATATGGTAATACAATAATTTACTGTACATTCCTCTATTGTTTAGGATTTAGACTATTCCTAAGTTTGCTAAATACAAGGCTTATATGCATAATTGGTCGCTTGAGCCAAAAAGCACTTAATTACAAATTTGACTACTTTGAAATTTCAGCTTAACTTTTCAATAGTGATTCAGAATCTAGCTCAAGGTTTAGTTCACTGATGTCTATGGGGTTTTTTTTTTTTCCTTTTTTTTCTTCCAATGTGTTTAATTCATTTTAAAACTTGGGCCATACAAACTCATAGCATTAGAAAACTTAGAGTAACATGTTTTAATCACCTCTATTCAGAGTATTAGATAAAATTATGTTCAGTGTTACTTAAAAAATCTAGTCATGAAATGTAAACATTTTGGAGAAACCAGGGATGAGAAAAAGTCATGAATTTTCAATAATATTAAGAAATTAAAACCACAGTTCATTGTTTTTTAAAATGACCAGAAATTCTTTTTTTTTTTTTGATTCACTGTACACAAATGGGGTACAGCTCTTGTTTCTCTGGTTGTACATGAAGTAGAGTCACACCATTTGTGTACTCATACATGTACATAGGGTAATGATGTTTGTCTCATTCTGTTATTATTCTTACCCCCCTCCCCTACCCCACCCCCATTTTTTCCCTATGCAATACATCCTTCCTCCATTCTTGCCTCCCTCCCACCCTACACTATGTATCATCATCCACTTATCAGAGGGATTATTCGGACTTTGGTTTTTTGGGATTGGCTAATCTCACTCAGCATGACAATCTCCAACTCTATCCATTTACATGCAAATGCCATAGTTTAATTCTTCTTTATGGATGAGTAATATTCCATTGCATATATATACCACAGTTTCTTTATCCATTCATCTATTGAAGGGCATCTAGGTTGGTTCCACAATATAGCTATTATAAATTGAACAACTATGAACATTGATGTGTTGCATCACTGTAATATGCTGATTTAAGTCCTTTGGGTATAGGCCAGGAGTGGGATAGCTGGTCAAATGGTGGATCCATTCCAAGTTTTCTAAGGAATCTCCAAACAGCTTTCCAGAGTGGTTGCACCAATTTGCAACCCCACCAGGAATGTATGAGTGCACCTTTTTCCCCACAACATCGCCAACACCTATTGTTGCTTGTGTTCTTGATAATAGACATTCTAATTGAGGTGAGATGGAATCTCAAGGTGGTTTTGATTTTCATTTCTCTTATTACTAGGGATGTTGAACATTTTTTCATGTATCTGTTGATTGCTTGTAGGTCCTCTTTTGTAAAATGTCTGCCCATTTCCTTAGCCCATTTATTGTTTGGGTTATTTGTACTCTTGGGGTAAAGTTTTTTGAGTTCTTTGTAGATTCTGGAAATGAGTGCTTTATCTGAAGTGTGTGTGGCAAGATTTTCTCCCACTCTGAAGGCTCTGTCTTCACATTGGTGATTGTTTCCTTTACTGAGAAAAAGCTTTTTAGTTTGAATCTATCCCAATTATTGACTCCTGCTTTTATTTTTTGTGCTTTGGGAGACATGTTTAGGAAATCTGGTCCTAAGCCTACATGATGAAGGTTTGGACCTACTTTTTGTTCTATTAGGTGCAAGGTCTCTGGTCTAATACCTAGGTCCTTGATCCATTTTAAGTTGAGTTTTGTGCAGGGTGAGAGATAGGGGTTTTGTTTTGCTGCATATGGGCTTCCAGTTATCCCAGCACCATTTGTTGAAGAGGCTATCTTTTCTCCATTGTGTGTTTTTGGCACTTTTGTCTAGTATGAGATAACTGTATTTATGTGGGATTGTCTCTGTGTCCTCTATTCTGTACCATTGATCTACCTGCCTATTTTGGTACCAATACCATGCTGTTTTTGTTACTATTGCTCTGTAGTATAGTTGAAAGACTGGTATTGTGATACCCCCTGCTTCACTCTTCTTGCTAAGAATTGCTTTAGCAATTCTGGGTCTCTTATTCCTCCAGATGAATTTCATGATTGCTCGCTCTAATTCTATGAGGTCCATCATTGGAATTTTAATTGGAATTGCATTGAACTTGTATAGCATTTTTGGTAGTATGGCCATTTTGACAATATTAATTCTGCCTATCCAAGAACATGGGAGATCTTTCCATCTTCTCAGATTCTCTTTAACTTCTTTCTTTAGTGTTCTGTAGTTCTCATTGTAGAGGTCTTTCACCTCTTTTGTTATATTGATTCCCAAGTATTTTATTGTTTTTAGAGGCTTTTGTGAAAGGGGAAGTTTTCCTAATTTCTCTTTCAGAGAATTCATCACTTACAAATAAAAATGCATTAGATTTATGAGCATAAATTTTATATCCTGCTACTTTACTGAATTCATTTGTGAGTTCCAGAAGTTTTCTGGTGGAATTTTTCAGCCCCTCTAAAGATAGAATCATGTCATTAGCAAAAGGGGATAGTTTGAGCTCTTCTTTCCTATTCGTATCTGTTTAATTTCTTTAGTCTGCCTAATTGCTCTGGCTAGAGTTTCAAGGATGATGTTGAATAGAAGTGGTGAAAGAGGGCATCTCTGCCTTGTTTCAGGTTTCAGGGAAAATGCTTTCAATTTTTCTCCAATTAGAAAGATGTTAGCTGTGGGCTTAGCATAGATAGCCTTTACAATGTTAAGGAATGTTCCTACTATCCCTATTTTTTCGAGTGTTTTGAGCATGAAGGGGTGCTGTATTTTATCAAATGCTTTTTCTGCATCTATTGAAATAATCATGTGGTTTGTGATTTAAGTCTGTTGATGTGGTGAATTACATTTATTGATTTCTGGATGTTGAGCCAACCTTGCATCCCTGGGATGAAACCCACATGATCATGGTGCACTATCTTTTTAATATGCTTTTGTATGTGATTCGCTAAAATTTTGTTAAGAACTTTCACCTCTATGTTCATTAGGGATTTTGGTCTGAAATTTTCTTTCCTTGATGTGTCCTTCTCTGGTTTTTGTATCAGTGTGATACTAGCTTCATAAAATGAGTTTGGAAGGGTTCCCTCCTCCTCTATTTTATGGAATATTTAGAGGAGTATTGGAATGAGCTCTTCTTTGAAGGTCTTATAGAACTCGGCTGTGAATCCATCTGGTCCTGGACTTTTCTTTGTTGGTGGGCTTTTGAGGACTTCTATTTCATTGCTTGAAATTGATCTATTTAAATTGTGGATGTCCTCCAGATTCAGTTTGGGTGGCTCATATGCCTCTAGGAACCTGTTGATGTCTTCCAGGTTTTCTATTTTGTTGGAGTATAAATTTTCAAAGTAGCTTCTAATTATGTTTTGTATTTCAATAGTGTCTGTTGTGATATTTTCTTATTCATCATGAATTTTAGTAATATGAGGTTTCTCTCTCCTCTTCGTTAGTGTGGCTAAGGGTCTGTCAATTTTGTTTATTTTTTCAAAGAACCAACTTTTTGTTTTGTCAATTTTTTGAATTGTTTCTTTTGTTTCAATTTTATTGATTTCAGCTTTGATTTTGATTATTTCCTGTCTTCTACTACTTTTGGTGATGAACTGTTCCTCTTTTTCTAGGGCTTTGAGCTATAATGTGAGGTCATTTCTTTGTTCACTTTTCATTCTTCTATTTAATGTCCTCCATGCAATGAATTTTCCGCTCAGCACTGCTTTCTTATTATCCCAGAGATTTTGATGTGTTGTATCTTGTATTCTCGTTGACCTCTAAGAATTTTTTTTTATTTCTCCCCTCATGTCTTCTGTTATCCATGCATCATTCAATAGCATATTATTTAATCTCCAGATGTTGGAATATTTTTTATTTTTTATTTTATCATTGATTTCTAATTTCATTCCATTATGATCTGATAGACTACAAGGTAGTATCTCTATCTTTTTGTATTTTCTAAGAGTAGCTTTGTGGTATAACATATGGTCTGTTTTAGAGAAGGATCCATGAGCTGCTGAGAAAAAAGTGTATTCGCTTTTTGATGGATGGAATATTCTATATATGTCTGTTAAGTCCAAATTAGCGATTGTATCATTGAGGTCTATGGTTTCTTTGTTCAATTTTTGCTTGGAAGATCTGTCCAGTGGTGAGAGAGGAGTGTTAGAGTCCCCCAGTATTATTGTGTTTTGGTCTATTTAGTTCCTGGAATTGAGAAGGATCTGATTGACATACATTGATGCACCATTGTTTGGTGCATAAATATTTATGATTGTTAAGTCTTGTTGATTCATGCTCCCCTTAAGCAGTATGAAATTTCCTTCTTTATCCCTTCTGACTAACTTTGGCTTGAATTCTGCTTTATCTGATATGAGGATGGAAACCCCTGCTTTTTTACTGAGTCAACGTGCATGGTATGTTTTTTCCCAACCTTTCACCTTTAGTCTGTGGGCACGTTTTTCTATGAGATGAGTCTCTTGAAGGCAGCATATTGTTGGGTCTTTCTTTTTAATCCAATCTGCCAGTCTATGTCATTTGATTGATAAGTTCAGGCCATTAACATTCAGGGTTATTGTTGAGATATAACTTGTACTCCCAGTAATTTTAACTTATTTTTGGATTTTATTTTTGGTTTTTCCTTTAATTGGCTGTTCCTTTAGGGTAATTCCTCCCTTTATTGACTTACATTGTTGTTTTTCATTTCTTCCTCTTGAAATATTTTGCCGAGAATTTTCTGTATGGCAGGCTTTCTATTTGTGAATTCTCTTAGCTTGTATTTATCATGGAAGGATTTTATTTCATCTTCAAATCTGAAGGTAAGTTTTGCTGAGTATAAGATTCTTGGTTGGCATCCATTTTCTTTCAGAGCTTGAAATATGTTGTTCTAGGCCCTTCTTGCTTTTAGGGTCTGGGCTGAGAAATCTGCTCATATTCGTGTTGGTTTCCCCCTATATGTAATCTGATGCTTTTTCTCTTGTACCCTTTAAAATTCTTTCTTTTGTATGTTAGGCATTTTCATTATAATGTGCCTGGGTGTGGATCTGTTGTGATTTTGTGCATTTGGTGTCCTGTAAGCCTCTTGATTTTGATTTTCCATTTCATTCATCAGATTTGGGAAATTATCTGATATTATTTCATTGAACAGATTATTTGTTCCTTTGGTTTATATCTCTGTGCCTTCCTCAATCCCAATAACTCTTAAATTTGGTCTTTTCATGATGTCCCATAACTCTTGGAGGTTCTGTTCATGATTCCTTACCATCTTCTCTGTCTGGTTGAGTTTGTTTTGAAGATTAAATTTTGTCTTTGTTGTCTGAGGTTCTGTCTTCCAAGTGTTCTATCCTGTTGATTAAACTTCCTATTGAGTTTTTAATTTGGTTTATTGTGTCCTTCATTTCAAGGATTTCTGGTTTTTTTTTTTTCAGAATCTCTATCTCTTTATTGAAATTATCTTTTGCTTCCTGCAGTTGCTCTTTTTGCATTGCCTGCATTTGCTCTCTTGACTCCTTGTTCGCTTCTTGGATCATTTTAATTATGTACATTCTGAACTCCCTTTATGACAATGCTTCTGCCATATTGCATTGGGTTCTTTTGATATAATATCTAGGATTATTTGGGGCATTTTCTTCCCATGTTTTCTCATGTCGCTTGGGTATCTTCCCCTCTAGTAGTGTGAATCCTCAGAATTGCAATTTCCCCTTAAAGACTTATAGGGTACCTGCCAATTTCCAATACCTCCCCTTGAAGTGAGAGATCAATATTAGCAGCACACCATAGAAATAGTATGCATCCTTAATCTAAATAGCCCCTATTAAGATATTAACAGTGTTGTCTTAATAAACAGAGATGAGTTCAAATTATTATCTACAGCATAACCAATAAGTTTGCAATAAGGACTGCAATTTCTAATGTTGAACAGAGAGGATGAGGAGGGGTGTAGGACGTAACATTAATGAGATAAGAAGTGTGTCTATAGATATACTATGTCGTAGGAATAGTGAAAGTGGAATTAAAAGAAATAGGTTGTTAGCATGAGAAAAAAGAGATTCTCCAAGGAAATAGATATATAAGAGGAAGATAGAGTGATAAGAATATTAATAAAAGAAAAAGGTAGGAATATAGTGGATATAATAGGAATAATTATAATAATACAACTAATTTAAAAAGTTCTGCAATAAAATCATACTGTACTGTTCAAACCTCTTATTTTTCAATGGCCTGATGCCTGAGAGGTGCTTGATCAAGCTGTGACCCAAGAAGGGTGGTGTCCCACTACCTCCACGTTGGGAATAATCATTGCTTCTGGACAAAGGCGACCTGGTGTTCATAGATGGTCAGTCACAGCATGGGCGCTAGCCTCTGAGCCAGGGTGTGGGCCTGAGCTCTAGACCCAGGTGGGGGGTGGCGCAGACCTGTGCTCAGTACTGGAGACACTGGGCTTGATGACCCAGGCAGGCCTGAGTTTCCTGCTGGGGACTCAAGTGGCAGCAGGCCTATGCTCCTCTGCTGGGAATTCCTGCTGTGGGCCTTATGGCACAGCAAGCGGGTGCTCTCTGCTGGAGAGACTGTACCTGATGGCGCTGGACGTCCTGAGCAGATGTCTATGTTTTTGGTGACTGCTGTAGCTGAAATCATCCTTCACAGGGGCTCTGATATAAAATAGACACTTTGGGAAAGATTTATTATTAATAATAATAGATGTAAATCCATATTTCACATAGCCTTATTGTTAACTCTGTAAGTTTATTGTTAATTTCTCAGATCTGATTAATTCACCAACTTTTAAAAATCAGGTTTGCTGTCTAATGAAAACTTAGAGAAATTTTAACCCTGCCTTTCAATGTTTTGTTTGCCTGGGCTTAATTCTTAGCATTACCTGAAATCACGTTCAGTCAATCTATCTGTCCATCCATCCGGCAAAAATCATTTCTTGCCACTTAACCATTTTATGAGGGTTTGTTTAGTTAAAACCAGATGATATGAGCCATTATTCTTCTTAAATGTGTAGATGTAAACAGCAATCCATTGTAACATGCTATATTATGCAATCCAGCAAGGGAGACACTGAATCTTAAGTGACCCATAACTCTAGACTTATGGATCAAATAGACTTATAGATCAAGTTAGGGTGCCTCACAGTAAATAGTGCTAGAGCTTTCTTTCTTCCTTTTTATTCATACATAGTTATAACTTGAAATTTTAATATTTCTTCCTTCCCTCAAGTGTATCATCTTGCATCCCTCTAGAGTGTGATCACCCACTTTGGAGGCCAGTGCTAAAAAAATAGGCTCCATGGTCTTGACAGTTCAACAAATGTGTGCTGTTGTTTGGTGCCTAGCAGTTCTCTGGAACTAATGCATTAGTTCTTTCCAGAGAAAAAGCAGAACTCCAGAGTAAAAAGAAATGTAATCATTACTATGTATAAATGTATAACATCACTGATGATGTATCTTTAGTGTTGCTAGTTAGGAATCACTGATATGGAACCAAACTATTTAGGTAATTAAGAACAATGTTTTCAAGTTCACATAGCACTTTAAACTTAGTTGGTATAGTCAGTACACCTCACCCAAGAGCTAGACCATTTTTATTTTGTATCCAGTTCTTCTCTTGCTCTTTTTCATTGCTTTCTCTGTTTAGTCAACAGTATTATGTTTTCTCTGATCCGCAGAAGATAATTCACAATGGGGGGGATAGGGAAGAATAGAGTTACTTTATATTAGGTAAAGGGGAGTGAAAGGAGGAGAAGGGGTATGAGGGAAGGAATGCTAGTAGAGTGAAACAGACAATATTACCTCATATAAATGTATGACTGCATGACCAATGTGATCCTGTGATATGTATAATCAGAAAAGTGAGAGATTTACACTCTATTTATGTATTATCTATCAAAATTTATAAATGCTTTCTACTGTCATGTACAACTAATTAGAACAAATAAAATTTAAAAATTAAAAATTAAAAAAAGAATGCCTTCAATAAATGATAAATAAAAGCTAATATTTATTGATTGGGTATTTAGTGCCAGTCCCTATTCTAAGCATTTTAGATATATTAACTCCTTTAACTCTTAATAATCCCTAGTGAGATTTCTTTAGAGACACCATATATAAGCCCTACTTGCCTCAGATATTTCTGAATAAGTTTAAGTGTTCTGACTTATAAGGTCATAGTAACAGGGAAGCTAATACAACAATTTAAATGTGCTACAAAGCACTTTCTTGCCCTGGAAGAACACTTAAAACTGGCAGACTTTTGGGTGTGTGGGAAAATGGTCTAAGCAGCATTCCCAAATGTGTTAATTGTTACTGGAGCATAGAGGCTGAGAAACAATTTGCCCATAGTAATTCAACTAGAAAGTTGATTTAATAAACTAAGGTCCATGATAAACCATGCCAACAGAGAAAGACAGACATTTCCTGCCCTAAAGAAGCTCCAAGATATGTGTAATACACAGAGATTATTACTTTGCAATGAGCTAATCTATGATAGATTAAATACCAAGTGCCTGGGACCACATTAGAGATTGACCATTTTGGAGACAACAGCTATAATACTTGATAATACACAATCTTGGAGTATCTGCTATAAGATATTTATTAACTGCAAAGAGAAAAAATGGTAATCTTATAGTAGAAAAATGCTGTAGACATACAGCCAAGTGATCAAGGTGAACTTTACCAGTAATGAATGATTGTATATCCCTGATATGATGCATTTAAAGGTCACAACTCTATACTATTCATTCCCCCAAAATGTATAACTGCAATAAAATCATGACAGAATATCACACAAGCCCATATTGAGGGACCTTCTACAAAATGTATTTTTCAGTAGTGTCTTCCCTACTCTTAAGTATACTTCAAAAGTGTCAAGGTCATGAGTGATAACAAAAGACTAAGGAACTCTCCCACATTGGAGGAAATGCGAACTCCAATATGGGATCCTGGATAGGATACTGGAATAGGAAAAAAACTGTGGTGGAAATGCTGGTGAAATCCAAGTAAAATACCTGTAGTAATACTAATGGTGTTTTTAATCACTGTTGATTTCCTAGTTTTGATCACTGTACTATGGTTACATATATTACCATTAGGGAAAGCTGAATGAAGGATATTTCGGAGCTCTCTGATATATTTAAATTTTTTTTGTGAATCTAACATTTTTAAATACAATTTTTAAATTTTTGCATAAAAGTGGCCAGAGAACAAACTCTGGTCCTATCTCCAATAATTACCCATGTCACAGTAGGCAATCCTGTGGTCTGTGAGTACAATAAAAACAGTGGACTGCACTGCTATAATATTCTATGATTTGATAGTCCATTCAGACATTAAAGCATCCATTCTTTCATCAAACATAGCATGGCACTTAGCATGAAACACATGCTTTAAACACTAGGGCTATACAAATGAATAGGGCATTATTATGACCTCAGGTTCACAGTTATAAGGATAATACAAGTAAGACAACATTTACAATACAGCAAATAAGAGTTATGGTAGTCTTGTTCAAGTTTCTGGTGGCCTGGAAGAGAAGGGTTCATCTCTACCTAAAATGAAAGAAGGCTTTGAAGATGAGGTAATACTTGAGCTCGAACCTCAAAGATGGGCTAAGGTGTTGTTCCATGAGAGTGGTTTATTTTTATTCTCTCCTGTTTCTCACTCCAACAACCCCCAGTACATTTGTGGATTGCTTAATGACACAAATCAAAGGCAAGGGGAAGCATTTATAAGGTCAGAACTTTTAGGAGGTGAAGTATGGCTCGACCAAGAAGAGATTTGGGGTCAGCATTAAAAGATGATGTAGTGGAGACCTGGCAGGGACTAGATATAGATCTCCTCAAATGCCAAGCTGAGATCTATGTGGGCAGTATTCTGGGAACCCATCAACTTACTAGAAAAGTTTTGGTGTTGTTATTCATATATAGATGAATGCTACGAATCATAAGAATATAGATCAGTGAATTTTGATGACATGAAAACACCTGCATAACCAGCATCCAGCCCAAGAGCAAGAACCTTACCAGCATCTGACATTCCCTGCTTTATGCCCCTTCCTTTCATTACCTCATATTCCCAAGGATACCTACAATTCCAACTCCTAATACATTTTTTACCTACTTTTGAAATCGATACCAGTGAAATCATATATTGTTTTTTTTTAATTTTTTTAGATGTCAATGAATCTTTATTTATTTATACGCAGTGCTGAGAATTGAACACAGTGCCTTACACATGCTAGGCAAGTGTTCTACCACTGCACTATGACCCTAGCCTCCTTAAGTGTTCTCTGTGTGACTTTTTTTACTCAATGTTACATAGGAGAGTCATCCTTTTTGTTGCATATACCTGTATACAGTTCATTTACTTTCATTGCTGTATAATATTACTGTGTAAATTTAACAGTTTATTGACTTTACTTTTGATGGACATTCTATATATTCCAAGTTTGGAATATAAGGAATAATACTGCTATATGAGCATTCTTATACATGTTTTGATAAACATATAAAAGTTCTTATCTACCACCATAACAGTGGAATTTCTTGATCAAAAGGCACGTATAGATTAAACTTTAAATAGACATTAAAGAAAGCTTTTCAGACTCCTACAATTTATACCCCCACCAACAATATGTGAGAGTTCATTTGCTCTGTATCCTTGCTCATCCTTGAGGTTGTCTATTGGCAGTTTTAATTTTTATTTCTTTGATGATGAACAACATTGATCACAAATATATTCATATATTTACATGTTATTAACTGTTGGGATTTGTTTAATAATTTCTTCAAGTATTTTGCCCACTTTCTTATTAGGTTGTCTGACTCTTAAAGATTTTCAAGCAAGGAGTGGTTGACTGTCTTAATTGCTTGGGTTGCCATAATGAAATTGGGTGACAAACAATAGGTATTTGTTTCTCACAGTTCTGGAGACTAGGAAGCCTAAGATCAAGGTGTCAGTGATTTAGTTTCCTGATAAGGTCTCTCTCCCAGTTTCCAGATAGCTACCTTCTTAGAGAGGGGTAGTAGAGAAACTTTTCCTTTTCTTATAAGGGCATGAATCCTGTCATGGTTTCTCCATTCTCCTGAACTAATTACTTGCCAAAGTCCCTACCCAAATACCATCATATTGGGGGTTAGGGCGTAAGTGTGTGAATTTGGATTGGGACACAGTCAGTCTGTAACAAATATAACCTGCATTACAGGAAAGCTTTCATTTTTTTGTTATGTTCTTGGTTATGGTGTTCTACTTTAAGGGATTCCAGATTTCAGAAACATCTTGGACTTTACTGGTCAATATTGATAGCTTTTCTGTTATTTTAAAACATTCATATAAGCATTGGAATTACACATCTACTATTCTAATTTTTTAAATATTTAACAATTAAGGAATGAGAGCCAATTTTTTAGCATTTTACATTATTCACTATATTATCTTAATATTCAGAAAGCAGTGCATGACAATTATTAGTATTTCCATTTTACAGATGTAAGAAACTGAGGCACAGAGGGACTCAGTAAACTTGACTAAAAGACAGAAAATTCTGGATTTAAAACAATTATATGTGTTCATCTTATGAATGCCATTGCGTGGGAGTAAATTTTATCTGTGGGTGCTTAGTGGCACAAACCCACAAACCACCTTAACAAGTCATATTTAGATAATACCTGGAAGAATGGGTATATCCTTTCCTCTAATATAACTCAGTGGTGTCTTAAAATGTTTGTTTTATGGAGCTGTTTGAGGCTCTGGTGTGTGATGTTAAAGACTTTCACAGAGACTAGTTTTCCATCTGGCTTGGTGGTGATGTCTTCATTAGAAAGAATGGCAGACCAAAAAGCAATAAATCACATTTCAAGTTTCAGTACTGACACACCAAAAGCATCAGAGTCATAATTCCCATATTTGTAATACTAAAAAAGATGAACAAACTGAAAATCAATGAGTTATCTTGGAACCATCAGAGAACTAAATTCACAGGGTGAACTGCCATGAAGAAATATGGAGAAAAGTTGAATGCAGAGAGTCACTGTCAATACCTCTGTCTTACTTCAGGTTGATATAGCTATAGACTGGGTGTTTTATAAACAACAACAAATTATTTTTCACAGTTCTGAAGGCTCCAAGTTGGAGATTGGGATGTTAGCATGGTTGGGTTCTGGTGAAGACTCTTTTGTAGGTTGCAAACTATTTTCTCTTCATATTCTTACATGGTAGAAACGAGGTCAAGGGAGCTCTCAGGTCTTTTTGATAAGGGTACCAACACTATTTATGAGGGTTATACCCTCATGATCAATTTACCCCTCAAAGTCCCCACCTCCTAATACTATCACATTGGGGGCTAGGATTTCAACATAAAAATTTGAGGGGGGCACATATTCCATTGCATCACCTATATCAATAATCATTTGAAATGTGAATGGTCTAAATATACTGTTTTAGTCAGCTATTTTGCTGCTGTGACTAAAGGATCTGACCAGCACAACTGTAGCAGAGGAAAAGTTTATTTGAGGGCTCACGGTTTTAGAGGTCTTAGTCCATAGAAGGCCAGCTCCATTCCTCATGGCTCGAAGTGAGGCTGAACATCATAGCAGAAGAGAGTGGCAGAGGGAAGCAGCCCGCATCATCAGAAAGCAGAGAGACTCTACTCCCCAGATACAAATATATACCCCAAAGCCAAGCCCAATTCCCACCTCCTCCAGCCACACCCTACCACTTCAGTTACCACTCAGTTAATCCCATCAGTGATTAACTCACTGATTAGGTTAAGACTCTCAAAACTCCATCATTGCTCCTTTGAACCTTCTTGCATTGTCTCACATGTAAGCTTTTGGGGGACACATCATATCTAAACCATGGCATATACCAATTTAAACAAATATTTTTGGTGGATATAAGAATAAGACCCATTATATATTATATACTGTATATATTATATATAGTAATATCACCCTTATCTGTGATTTTACTTTTTGGAGTTGCAGTTACCTGCAGTCAACTGCAATCCAAAATGATTACATGGAAAATTCCAGAAATAAATCACAAGTTTTAAATAGTGTACCATTCTAAGAGCAGTGTGATAGAATCTTGTGCTGTCTTGCCCATTTCCATTTGGGACATGAATCATTCTTTTTTTCTATTATATCCATGCTGTATATGCTACCATTTCCTAAAATTTACAACTTTAATGTCCCCCAAAGATTCATGTGTTAAAGGCTTGGTTCCCAGCCAGTGACACTATTGGGAGATGGTGGAATTTTCAGGAGGTAGGACTTAGTGGGAAGTCTTAGGTCATTGGGGCCTTGAAGGTGATTATGGGATGCCAGCTTCTTTCTTTATTGCTTCTCGGCCATGAGGTGAGCAGTTTGCTTTGCAGTGCATTCCCTGTCATTGCTATCTAGTATCCCAGTCAAAGGCTTAAAAGCAATGGGGTCCACCCAATCCAGGACCTTGAAAACCATGAGTCCAAAAAAACCTTTTTTCTTTATAAGTTATTCATCTCAGGCATTTTGTTTTAGTGATAGTAAACTGAATAACACACTAGTAGCCATCTAAGTTATTAGATTATTAACAATTGCAATATTGTAGTACTTTTGTACTGCATAAGTAGCCCTTAGGATGGCCCCAAAGTACAAAACTAGTGATGCTGCAATTTGGATATGCCAAAGTGAAGCCTTAAAGTGCTTCCTTTAAGTGAAATGTAAAGGTACATAACTTAAAATGGAAAGAAAATATAATCATATGATGAGGTTGCCAAATTCCAAGGTAAGAAAAATATTTTTTCCATGAAATTATGAAGAAGGAAAAAGAAATTTGTGCTGGCTTTGCTCTTATACCTTGAGCTACAAAAGTTATAGCCACAGTGTGTGATAGGTAGCAGAATAAGATGGAAAAGGCATTAAATTTGTAGTGTTTAAAAAAACCTACTTTAAATGTAATGAATAATACAGGTCAAAAGTACAGGATAGGGAAAAGTATATTATGCTAATATTAATCAAATGAATGCTGGAGCAGCCGTATTAATCTTAGACAAAGCTGGGTCAGAACAAGGAAAATTATCAAGGATAAAGAGAGGCATCATTTCGTGATAAAGGGGTTAATTCTCCAAGACAACATCACAGTCCTTAATGTTTATGTACCTAACAACAGAGTACCAAAATGTTAGACAAAAAGCAATAGAATAAAAAGAAAAACAGAAAAGTCCACTATTAAAGTTGAAGATTTCAACACTCCAATTTCTGTAACTGATAGATCTGCAAGCAGAAAATCAGTAGGAATATAGATCAATAAGGTTAGTGCTGAATGGTACTATCAATCAACTTGATCTATTTGACATTTATAGAACATTGTATCCAACAAGAGCAGAATACACATTTTTTTCAAGCTCATGTGAAATATTTACCTATATAGAACATAATCTGGGCCACAAAACATATTTTATCAAATTTAAAAGCTTAAAAATCATTCAGGGTATGTCTCTGACAATAGTGGAATTAAAACAGAAATCAATAACAGAAGGATCACTAGATGATTTCAAAATATTAAGGAATAAAACCACACACTTCTTATTAATACATGGATCAAAAGAGTTGTCTCACAAGGAATTTAAAAACATTTTGAACTAAATGAAAAAGAAAAGAAAATGAAAATTATCAAAATACATGAGATATATGAAAGTGCTTAGAAGGAAATGTATAGCATTAAATAAATATAAAAGACTCTTTAGACTCAACAAAACATTTCACCTCAACAAAATTAGAGAAAGGAGAAGTTTATGTCTAAAGCAAGTAGAAGAAAAGAAACAATAAAGATTAAGGTAGAAACCAATAAAACTAATAGAGAGAAACAATAAAGAAAACCAATGTAATAAAAAACTACTTCTTGGGGAAAAGTCAATAAAATTGATAACCTACTAGCCAAGTTAACCAAGAAAAGGAGAAGAAACAAATTAACCAATATCAGTAGTGAAAGTTAGGTCATCACTCTTGATCCTGTGGATTTTAAAGTATAATAAAGGAATACTATGCATGACTTTATGTCCATGAGTTTGATAATTCAAAGGAAATGCACCAGTTCTTTAAAGGAAAAAAAACTATCAAAATTCATACAAGAAAAAATCAGTAGGTAGCTTTAATATCCTCCTGTCTATTAAAGAAATTTAATCAAGAATTAACTTTCTCAAAAAGAAAGATTCAGATGCTTTCACTGGTGAATTCCTCCTAACATTTAAGATGAAATGATATCAATAACCCATAAGCTCTTTCACAAAAATAAAAGATACACTTCCAAAATCATTCTATGATGCCAGCATTACCCTAATACCAAAACCAGGTAAAGACATTACAAGAAAACTAGAGATTGATATCTCCTATGAACCTAGACTAAAAAGTCATCAAAAAAAATGTAGCAAATCAAACTAAATATATATATATGTATATATATGTATGTATACACACACACACGTGTGTGTGTGTGTGTATTTATATTTTATAGTATGAGTCAGGGTTTTAGATGGAATTCTTTCACACAAAAGAAGCATAACCAGAAGGATTTTGAAAGCATTGAATGAATTTCACCTGCTGTTGTTTGGATATGATTTGTCTCCCAGAGGTATATATGGCAGAAGATTGGTCCCAAGTGTAGTGGTGTTGAGGTGGCAGAAGCTTTACAAAGTGGAACCTTTAAGCAGTGGAGCCTAGGGGAAGGTAATTAGGTCATGCTCAACCCCAATGAATGTATTAATTCTGTCTCACAAGAGTAGGTCAGGTTCTATGGGCCCGAATAAGTTCCTGTGAGAGTAAGTTGTTATCAGAGTGAGCCCGGTCCCTCACTGTATCTTGCTTCCCTGCTTGACAATCTGCCCCTTCTGTACATAGAAGATTTCCTTCTTGCTTCTCTGCCATGTTGTGATGCAGTGTGACGGTAGCACCATGCTCTATGGACTTTCTAGACACAAGAATCATGTGCCAAATAGACCTTTTGTCTTTATACATTATCAAGTATCAGGTATTTTGTTATAGCAAACCCAAACAAATAAATATACCATCTATCCATAGAGCATTACAGTTTGCTTTTGTTGTTGATGAAGAAATCTCATATATCAAAACACTAAAAAGTGGATTTTTTCACCAGGGCTCACAAGAGAAACATTTTTTGCTATGAGGAAAATTATTTTTATTATTAGAGCTTCCTGCATAGAAAAACACTAGTAATTTTAATCCAGCTGCACACTTTTGGGATGTAGCATAACTGCCAATTATCACATAACCTACTTAATATAGCAAGAGAGGTCAGTGCTTCTAGAGTCAATGATACTATTTGATAAAGATACTGTTTTTGAATTCTCCCTCTACTTGAAATTATGTATCAGTTTAACCATTCCCAGGGCACAAGGCTTTTTCCACATCTTTCTAAACTGAGTGTGATATCACTCTGTTGAAAAGATGCACATCCAACCTTCAACCAGCATAATGTTTTCTCTTAAATGTATTATGTATTTTTCATTTGCTTTTCCCAATCTATTCTGCACCATTCTCTGCTCTATGTTCTGTGTGTAGTACATTTAAGGGGCCATTTGTTCTTTGGCTTCCTGTTGAGTTTAGATGGTGAGAATCATCAAAAGAAGAACAAATCAGAAGGAGTCATTGAAGTATTTATTCTCCTGATTCCCTCCCTGCACTGTTGGTGAGTACTGGTTATGTCTTTTAGAGAGATTTCAGTTCCTTTCCAAGCCTTTTGCAAAGACCCACGTAGCCCCTGTGTACTTCCTTACCCCTTAAGACCTAGAAGTTTTAAAGGTTCTAGCAGATGTTATCCTGAGATTACTGTACTATCCCCTGTGCTTTTCCTATCTTTGTGGCTTTGTAAGTAGTTCTATTATTATGTCTCCCTTCAAATTAACCTGATTTGACTGTACCATCTTTTTCTCTCTTGAACCTTGACTGATCTGCCCTTCAAATTTATGAGGTCCTCATCCATACCTCCAAACCTAGGATCTGCTCCATCACTAGCAGTCTTTCCAATATTGGTAAGTGATAACTCCGTTCTTCTAGTTGCTCAAATTGAATAGCTTGACTCGATTCCTCTCTCTCTCAAACCTTACCCAAAAGCAACAAATCCTACTATGCCTATTAAAAACATATCCAGTCTGACCACTTTCTCATGTTTCTACTGCTTTCTTTGATGCGAGCAAGTATCATCTGTTCTGTAGATTATCATCAGTTCCTCCTAAATGGTTTTCCTGCCTCCATCCTTGCCCTCTGTAGTGTAGTATTACTCTAACAGAAGCTGGAATGATCCTTTCAAAACAAGACAAACCAAATAATACCCCAGTTCCTGACCTATAAAGGCTTCTTCTTTCGCATAGAGTAAAATCAAGGTCCCATGCATGTTCCCCAGAAACTTCCTCATCTCAGTTCATAAAACCCACCCTACTTTTCAGTGTCTATGTTCCAGACACAGTCATCTCCTTGCTATCCTTCTAACAGGCCAAGCACACTCGTCTTCAGATCTTTGCTCAAAAGTGCCTTAAAGGAAAGCCTGTCCTCAGTTGCCCTATGTAAGAGAGCTTGAGCCCATCTCTCATTTCTATTCATCTTACCTTATTTTCTTCAGAGCATTTATCAGCTCACATATATTTGTTTATTCTTCTTCTTCCATAACCTGAATGTAAGGCAAAAGTTTTAACTATTTTGTTCACTGCTGAATCCCAGGGCCTAGAATATATTTTCCAACCCATGAAAGAGATTCCACAAATATTTATTGGATAAATGACCACATATAGTAACTGACACTGTAGTATATGTTAAGATAAAGCTTTTGCATTGTAGTAAATCTGATTTTCAGTTAGGTTCTAATCGTTTTAGACTAAACCCTTTAATGAAAAAGATCCACAGAGTGCAGGGTATTTTCAGAAAGGAAAAAAAAAGCAGTATACGTTAATTGCTTTTTAAGACTTCTCCATCTGTTGTCACAATCATCTGAACCAGTTCTCTTTGGCCTCTCATATTCAATAATGAAAGTCACAACAGGAGATAATAAAGGTTGTCATGTTTTCCTTTAAAAGATTTCCAACTTCAGGTAGATCCATTGTATATAGATATAGATAGAATAAGTCAGGTATGTTTTACTAGATTCCTATCAAGTATTCTACTTGATGTGTTATTTTAGAGAGAGTTGAGATTATGTTTCCTTATTGGGTAAGGAAAACCTACCTCTTTGCACTGTACCTCTTTGAAGAATTAGAGTATTTCAACATATTATCTGGCATAAAAGCAAATGTTTTAGCTAAGAAAAATCTTTGTACTTCACTCATGAACTTTCCATCTCCCCTCATTTCTTTTTTCAATTCGATACACTCAAGTACACTAATATCTGTATCTGCTCTGGATTTGTGTGTGTGTGCGCAAGGGATTGAACTCAGGAGTGCTATACCATTGAGCTATGTCCCCAGCCCTTTTTATTTATTTGATTTTTACATTTTGAGCAGGGTCTTGCTAAGTTGCTTAGGGCCTCAATAAGTTGCTAAGGCTGGCCTCAAACTTGCAATTCTCCTGCTTCAGTTTCCCAGTCTGTAATTACAGGGATGTGCCACTCTGCATTTTTAAACATTACCCTGGAGTAAGGCTGCAAGATTATCAAAGTTGGAGCCTTGAATTGCTTCATTTAGTACCTAAAAACCATTCAGTGAAGGAATTGCTTTTACTAACTAAAACTGGAGCACTATACCATCTGACTGAGCATGATGGAGTTGACAGAAACCAAGGGAAACCCATGGCCACATCTTACCATAAACTTCCCCCTGTATCCTCTCTTTCAGGACACAATCATAAAACTGCTTTCAAATTTATATATCTTAAACCATCAAGTTGCATAGGGAAAACTAGCTTTTTAAAATCTAATGAACTCTATGAGTCATGTTCATTATCATGTTTACTCTATGTTTAGCCACTAGAAAGCAAGCAGCTAAATTGTTGCACCTATGTAGGATTCTCAATTCCAATATTACCTGTTTTTCTCTCTTTGTATCAACCCTCTCAAGTGTTCATTTGTTTCCTTTTGTATAGCACGTCTTTTTGAAAGCAACCTTAAATCCTTTGTGAGACAATCTGAGGTATAAATAAATAATTGTGGTGTGTGTATATGGTTTTGTTCATTTTGTTTGTTTCCCACTGTGCTGCATCATTAATTGTGTATGAATCTATACAGAGCTGGAGGAAGATATCAGCACATGTCCTAAGTTGTATTTTTCAATCTGACCATTTACAGAACACTTTCAAAATTCTGTAAGCTCATAGCTCTTCCCTCCCATGGATCATTGATGATTGTGTGTCTTCTGAAAATTCCAGAATTGTTGACATTGTAGTGTCATTGGCCACATAATTACAATTCAATTTTTTGAATGCTAATGATAGAAGGTAGTCAAATAATAATTGGTAAATCTAAGTAAAATGTGTGTGTATATAGTTATTCATTGAATTATGCTTGTGACTCTTGTAGGTTTGAATCTTTTTGAGAAAGGAAAATAGATGAAAATGTATTGCTAGTAAAGAATCCTCTGGCACCACTCCAACCTGAAATATGTTAGACTGTGTAGAAATAAAAGAATCACCAACATCATGTAAATCTTGAAACAATTCTTCTATTATGCTAATAAGCTGGACATCTGTGCTTCTTTCCTTGGAGATGGATGATTTGTGCTAAACATAATCAAAAGTGTCTTTGAACATTTTTTCAAGTTAAATGTTTTTACCTTGGGTTATGTGAGTAGGTCAGGAATTTGTTAAGTCTGTTATATATTATATTTCATTTGCATGTATTCTCTGGAAAATATTCTCTGGAAATGGTTCCCTCATATTTTTGAGTTATGTTTCTTTGGGGTTAACATATTTGGGAATTAATATGTGTTTATCACTGAAGTCTGTCCTGGATGCGTCCTAACTTTGAGTTTTCTAGCTTCTTAAACCATTCCTCATCTAGATGGAAAGCTTCATACCATCTGGCTCTGATTCTGAGTTGATCCATATTCTATGATATGTCTCTCTAATGATACAAGCTTATTCTCTATCACCTGCCTTGCCAAAGCTGTCAAATACAACTTGACCCCTTAAAATCAAGGGAGCTTTCCAGATTCACATGTGCTGCAAAGGATTTTTATTTCTTTTTTTTCTAGGAGAAGGGAGTATGGTCTTGTAGTTTGTTCTTTGTGAGATATTCAACTAAACATTTATTGAGCATTTACAAAGTGCTCTAACAAAGTCCTGGATGGAATAAATTAGTTGTGTTTTTATGTTTCTACTTGTGTATTATAATTATACACAATAGTGGAATTCATTGTGACATATTTGCATATAATTTGTACAAAACATAGTTTGATCAATTTCATTCCTCAGACTTCTTTTTCTTACTTTCTCTTATCCTCAATCCTGTTCTTCTACTCTACTGGTTTTCCTTCTGTTTTTTAAAATATATAATTGCTAGTTTTGTTTTGAAGGTTATCCAGAATCTTTACAGGAATGGAAGAGAATGGTATGCTATATGGATGAAAAACATTTTTAAGACAGGATAAAACAAAGAATGATGATGATGAAGGAGGAGGAGGAGGAGGAGGAGGAGGAGGAGGAGGAGGAGGAGAGAAGAAGAAAGAAGAAGAATAATGTTAAGTGTTTTACCTTCTTCGTGGATTCTGAATATTAATCCCCTGTCAGAATAGTGGCTGACAAAGGTTTTCTCTCATTTCATTGGCTCTGTCTTCACACTCTCATTTCCTTTGCTGTGAAGAGTTCTTTGAATTTGATGACATCCCAATTATTTATTCTTGGTTTTATTTCTTGAGCTTTAGGAGTCTTATTAAGGAAGTCAGAGCCTGCAACAATATGTTGGAGTATTGACCCCATATTTTCTTCCAGCAGTTGCAGTGTTTCTGATCTAATTCCTAGGTTTTGATCCTCCTTGAGTTGACTTTTTGTGCAAGGTAAGAGATAGGAATCCAGTTTCATTTTTCTACATTTGGATATCCAGTTTTTCCAGTGTCATTTATTTAAAAGAATATCTTTTCTCCAATGTATGCTTTTGGCACATTTTTCAAGGATAAGATAAACGTACCTATGTGGATTTGTCTCTGTGTCCTCTATTCATTTAATCTTCATGTCTGATTTTATATACAAATGGCATACTGTTTTTTGTCACTGTAACTGTGTAGTATAATTTTGAGATCTGTTATTGTGGTGCCTCTAGTATCACTCTTATTGTTCAGTATTGCTTTGGCTATTCTGGGTCTTTTATTCTTCCATTTGAGTTCTAGGACTGTTTTTTCTAGTTCTGTAAAGAATTTGATTGCTATTTTTATGAGATTGCATTGAATCTATAGATTGCTTTTGATAATATTGCCATTTTGATAATATTATTTCTGTCTATCAAAGAACATGGGATGATGGCAGGTCTTTCTGTCTTCTGAGGACTTCACAGAAGACAAAATGACCTCCCATGTTCTTATCACCAAAAAACAAAAACCCCTCAAAAACCAAAACCAAATTATCCAATTAATAAATGGGCAAAAGAAGAAATTTCGAAAGAAAAAATACAAATGGTCAACAAATGTATGAGAAAATGTTCAAAAATCCTTAGCAATCAGGGAAATACAAATTTAAACTAAACTGAGACTTCACCTTACTCCAGTTAGAATGGTAATCATCAAGAACACAAATAAAAATAATTTTTGGTTAGAATGAGTAGGCAAAGGTATACTCATGCATTGTTGATGGGACTGAAAATTAGCGCAACCACTTTGGAAAGCGGTATGAAGATTTCTGAGAAGACTAGGAATGGGACAACCATGACCCAGCTATTCTACTCTTTGGTGGAAAGAACTAAAATCAGCATACTGTAGTGATGCATACATAGTAATGTTTATAGCAGTGCAATTCATAATATTTAAATTATGGTGACAGCTCAAGTGCCCATCAAAAGATGAATGGATAAAGGGCTGGGGTTGTGGCTCAGTGGTACAGCACTTGCCTAGCCTGTGTGAAGCACTGAGTTCAATTCTTAGCACCACATAAAAATAAATAAAATAAAGGTCCATCAACAACTTAAAATATTTTTTAAAAATGATGAATGGATAAAGAAAATGTGGTATATATGTACAATGAAGTTTTAGCTACAAAGAATGAAATTATGTCATTGGTAAATGGATGGAGTTGGGGAACATCATAGTAAGTGAAATATGATAGACTCAGAAAGTCAAAGGTTGAATGTTCTCACATGCAGAAGCTAGAGAGAAATAAGGAATAAAACAAGGGAGATCTCATGAAAACTGAAGAGAGAAGAATGGGTAGAGGAAGGTGACTGAGGGAGAAGGAGAAGGGATGGGTAAAGGGAGGAACAGAGCAATGAAACTGACCAAATTATGCTGTGTGCATATATGAATGTCACAATGAATTCCACTTATATAACTATAATGGACCAATTAAAAACAATACATAAATAGAAGGAAGACTAGTAGTGTACAGGGAGGGGATCAGGGATTTGGAGGAGGGAAGAGATAGGGAAAGTGCTGGGGATTGAAGTGGAGCAAATTATATGTATTTATGAATACAGTAAAATGAACCACACTCTTATGTATGACTATAATGTACTAATAAAAAGGGGAAAACCAAGGGTTGTATTCAGGGCTTAGCATAAATTTTAATTTGGCTAGAACATCCATTGTTTAACAGGAAATAATTGGAGATAAACTTTGAAACCATAGAAATAGCTGATATTTGCCTAGTTGCCATTTTAAACTGACATAAAAATTTTTGAGCAGATTAGTGAGATATATTGATCCGGCAACAGTAAATATAAAAGCCAAGGGGTAAGAGTATAAGCAGGAGATGATTTTTAAAACTGTTATAACATATTGTATACAAAGTCATGTAGGCTTGTACCAGTTTTTTAAAAGTGGAAAAGAGAATGATGAGAGAGAGATGAAAGGAATTTCAAACAAATGATAGCACTTAGCAAATAACTTTTATAGCATCCAAACTTTCTTAATGCTCTCTGTTATTCCATTGAGGTTTTGTACATATATCCTTAAATTTATTCATAATAGATATTAGGTGTTTTTGAAAGATAATGAAAATGGTGCTGGGGATGTAGCTTAGTGGTAGAGGCCTGGCATGCACTAGGCCTTGGGTTTCATCCCAAGCACCACAAAAAATAAAAGATAAAATAAGGTAAATGGCATTTTTTTAATTTCATTGTATAATTGTTCCCTATTTGTAGAAGTAAAATTGACATTTGTATATTGATTTTTATCCAGTGACCTTGCTAAGTTCATGTACCACATAATCATTCTGTCTGTGAATAATGGTAGTTGTGTTTCCTTCTTTGTAACTATGCTAACTTTATTTCTTTTAAAACTTTACCTTATTTCACATTAGAATCTCTAGTACATTGTAATGTTGGAGCTCAAAGCACAATACCCCAAAATGTGGTTCTGTGGAATTCTGAATATTTTGAACTAAAGGAGGTTGGAAGGCATGAGAAATGGCCTCAGAAACAAGTCTCTCTGACCTCCTGCCTTCTTGTCTTTCACTGTTTTTCTATTATGAATAATGCTGGTGTGAATACTTGTACAGAGGTTTTGGTATAAGCATGTTTTCAGTTTCAAAACAGCACCATGTTATAGTCCTCACAGCAATGTTTGACAGTTCCAGTTTCTCCACTTGCTCATGACACATTTTTTTCTGTCATTTGGATTATAGCCATACAAGTCCATGTGAAGAAGTATCTCACGGTTTTGATTTGCATTCTTATGATGACTAATGATGTTGAACATCTTTTCAGGTAGTTATTGGTCATCTGTCTATCATCTTTGGAGAAATATTCACTCTAGTTCTTCAGTTATTTTAAAATTGGATTATTTTTTTCTTTTAGTTTTTAGTTGTATGTTCTTTATATATTCTGGGTATAAGTCCTTATCAGATATATGATTTGCAAATGTTTTCTTCCATTCCCTTAATTGTCTTTTCACTTTCTGGGTAGAATAGTTTTTTGTTTTTTGGGTTTTTTTACAGTCCTAGGAATTGAACTCAGGGCTTTGTGAATGCTATGCAATCATGCTACCATTGAGCTATAACCCCAACCCCTGATAGAATCCTTTGAGGCACAAAAGTTATTTTAATGAAATCCAGTTAATCTGTTTTTGTTCTTGTTGCTGCTACTATTTGTCTTTTTGGTTTTAAATCTAAGAAACCATAGTGTAATCTAAGGTCATGGAGGTTTGTACCTGTTTTTTTCTTAGAGTTTGATAGTTTTCTCTTTTCAATTTAACTGTTGAGTTTACCTTTCTGTATAGTATGAGATAGGAGTCAAACTTTATTCATTTGTCTGTGATACTCAATTGTTCCAATAGCATATGTAGAAAAGCCAGTTCTTTCCCCCATTGCATTGTCTTGGCAACATTGTCAAAGATCAACTTACAATATTTGTAGAGGTTTATTTCTGGACTCTATTCTACTGATCTGTATGTCTGTCCTTCTGACAGTACCATATGGTCCAGAGACAATAGATTTGTGGTAAGTTTTAAAATTAGAAAGTCTCAGTCCTATACCTTTTTCTTCTTTTATAAATTTGGCTACTTAGAATCACTTTTATTTCCATTTGTATTTTATGGCCAGTATATCAATTATTATAAAAAGGTCTTTAGGATTTTCACAGGGATTCCATCAAATAAGTAGGTCAATTTGAGGAGTATTGTCTTCTTAAAAATATTAAATCTTATAATACACAAACAGGGTATTTTTCCATTTTATAGGTCTTTCAAATTTCTTTTAATCATGTTTCATTCCTTTCAGTGTATAAGACTTACACTTTTGTTAAGTTCATTATTAGACATTACTTTTAATGTTATTTTAGATGACATTGTTTATTTCATTTTTCAATTGTTCATGACTAGTATATACAAACAACATTGATTTTTATATTTGGATATTGAATCCTGCAATCTTGTTGCACTTACTAACTCCGAGTTTTTGTGTGAATGTATGTGGATTCCTTGGAGTTTTCTATATACAAGATCATATTGTGTGTTAATAGAGATAATTTAACTTTTTCCTTTCTAATCTGGATGCCTTTATTTCTTTTTCTTAGATAAACATCCTGGGTAGAATCTCTGGTACAGTTTTGAATAGAAATGGTGAGAAGGAACATCTTTATGTTGTTCCTGATCTTAATGGGAAAAATATTATCCCTTCACCTTTAAGTACGATGTTGGCTGTGGGTTTTTTTGTGAATGCCATGTAAATATAAATAAAGTCAGACTCTCTCTCCATATATATGACTTTATATGTAAAGTCAGTCTTTTTAATTGTGTGGTTGAAAAACTTCAGTATCTTTACTGATTTGAGTTTGTTGGCCCTACCCACTTACAGAAACATGCTGAAAACTTCAACTATTGTTTTTGAATTGTTCATTACTTCCTGTAGGTCTGTCAGTGATTGCTTTATATATTTCAGGCTATATTATTAAGTGTATACCAAGTTTGGATTGTTATATCTTATTGAATTGATCTTGCCAAAAGTAGTAATTACTCTAGTAATATTTCAGTATAAATCTTACCATCATTTTTCTTTAAAACTTCTGTTCCACTTATATTTTTGTCATATTTCTTATAAGGAGCAAAGTGTTTTTTGTTTGTGCTATTTAAATTTAGTCTCACAATCTTAGTCTTTTACTTTGAGTATTTGGGTCAATTTTGTTTGACTACTTATATATTTGTACATAAATACACTATTTCCTACTTTTTCTTTTCCCCATTTTAGTCCTTGATCTTGAGATTTTTCCTCTTTTTTGTTGTGACATTCATCAAACGTTTTAAAATATTCCATTTTACTGTTAATTTTGCATTATTTAATTATTCTTTAAAATTTTACCCTGTATATTACAAATGTATCCTTGACTTAGTCAATTCTAACCAAGATCATTTATTATATTGGGAGCAATTTAAGGCTCTTACAAGATTTTAACTCCATTTACTCCCATTCTTTCTTTGGCTTATAGTTGTTATATATGTATTCTAATTTCATATATGTATATATATATATGTATATATATATAAACCAATACACTAAGAGTTTTATGTACTCAATTTATGTTTATTTATTTATTTGTGCCTTCTTGAATTACCATGTTTTATGTGTTTTTCAAATTGCCCCCATGGAGGATTGTATGCATGATATCAGCTGCATGTAAAATGTATTTCCCTTATCTCTGAGTTTCTGGTCCTTTAACTTCTGGCTCTTGAATACCTTCAAACAATTGTTTTATGTATTGAAATAGCTTTCTGCTTGTTCTTATTGGGAGATTATTCTGAGATCAGCAAATCCCTCATGGCTAATGACATAAAAGATCCATTTATGAGTTCTATTCTAAGTATGTTTTACTTTAGCTGTTAGAGGAAGATTCCAGAGGCATCATATGGTACTAATCTTTAGGGAACAGGTAATAGATAGCATTGTAGATTTCAGCCTTATCAACATGCATAATATTTTTGAAAGCTTAGGATACGAAGGGAATGAGAATTTTAGAATGGTTATACAAAAAAGGAAAGTAAAAAAAAGTTGTCACTAAAACAGGACAATAATGGAGGATGTGCAATTTTGCAAAGAAAGATTCTAGAAGGTAGCCAAATCAATCAAATTTCACAGAGTTCAAGTATGAGGAAGAGCCAGAAAGAACCTTTGGGCTTCATCTTTAGGAGGACAATTGTAACAATTGAGTAGATTTCGAAAGGGAATAAAAATACTACTTAGATTTTGAGGTAAATAATAAGATCAAAGATACTACTCTTTCTAAGGAATTTAGCAGTAAAAGAAGAGGGAAGGGTTAGAAGTTGAGTGGAATAGAGAATCTCAGGAAATGTTTTTAGAGAAGTTTTTGCTTTGTTTTTTACAGGTGATTGAACTCAGGGCTACTTAACCACTGAACCACATCCCTAGCCCTTTCTACATTTTATTTTGAGACAGGATCTAGAAAAATTGCTTAGGGCTGGGCTAAATTTCTGAGGCTGGATTTGAACTGGCAGTTCTCCTGTCAGCCTCCCCAGCCCCTGGGATTACAGGCTCGCGCTACCATGTCAGGTTTTAGAGAAGTTTTGAGTATACATGAGCTTGGTGGTAAAAATGTATCAAGGATCAAGTAAAGGAAAACTAATGATGCAAGTGAGGACATGGGTATCCATGATAAGAATATTTAAGACATGAAATTGAGAATGCCTTCATATAGGAAAGTCTATGAATTAAGATTATGAAATGTTTGATCTTTTGAGAGAAGAGAAGGAAAACTGGCTCTATTTTTTCTTCAATTCAAGGAGAAGGTAAGAATATATGCTGAGAGGGATGAGAATCAAGACTTGAAAATAATAGGGGTCAAGATGGATTGACTATGAGGGCTGTTAGAAAGATAGGGTTCAAGAGAGAATAATGGCAAACATGTTAAGCCTCTATTTGGATAATCCTTTTAGCTGATCATAGCAATAAACTCATTAGTGACAGAGACTTGAAAGTACCCCAAATAATAGATACATAAATGGAAGAAAAAATGTACCTCGGTTCGGGTCCCAAGGCAACTCAGACCCTTGAATCCAGGGGAGCAAGCACTCTGGGGTGCCTGGTCTGAGTCACTGCCCAGTGGCTGCGTCCAGAAAAGTGCTCTGGACACTGGAACTCACACCACAGATTTTATTAGGGGGACGACCACAGTGTTTGCTCTCAGGGCTGGGAGAGAGAAAGAGAGAAAATGGTGGGGAAATAGTGGAATTTCATGGGCTGAGACAGTCAGGCCAATAGCTGCTGAGAATGTTCACAGACTGACAATCTGGGCTGCAAGATGGGAGGGGGAGGGATAGCTGCAGCGAAAAGGTAGGGGAGCGGGAAATGATTGCAATTTTATATTATAGAAGGAAGATAGTATGAAATAAGATATGTTTCATAAGAGAGATTACAAGTAAGGGTGGAGGAAAATAGCATGGAATAAGATTTTTTTAAATCTCTTTGCTGTTAAAGTTGATTTAGCTTGTCAGGGAGATATTTGCTTGGGGGAAGTGATTTTTAGTTAAAGAATATTGTAGAAAAATATACAGATGCATAGCAATTAAATAAAGGAGGCACAGGAAGAAGGAATGAATGAGAGTCTAAAAAAAGGTAAATGGACCTGAGAGTGAAATGGATAGGGTTGAAAGTAGAAAGAAAGGTAGTATTTGTTAGATCAAAGGGGAGGAAATGGGAGGTTAAGCATAGGCCAGAAAAACATGTAAGTATGTAAGGTACAATCTGTAAAAGTGGTCCACTTTATACTTATATGTATATATATTTAGTTGTTGATGGACCTTTATTTTATTATTTATATGTGATGCTGAGAATCAAACCCAGTACTTCACACATGCTAGGCGAATGCTCTACCACTGAGCCACAAACCCAGCCCACTTTACTTTTTGAATATAGACCTTGCTGCTTATTTTAACAGGGACATAATGCCCAGTGTGGTGACACATGCCTATAATCCCAGTGGCTCTGGAGACTGATGGAGGAGGATTGTGAGTTCAAAGTCAGCCTCAGCAAAAGTGAAATGCTAAGCAACTCAGTGAGACGCTGTCTCTAAATAAAACACAAAATAGGTCTGGGAATGTGGCTCAGTTGTTGAATGCCCTTGAATTCAATCTCCAGTACCCCACTCCAAAAAAGAATATTAATAAAAAGGACATGTTTTTCTTTTCCACTTCTCCTTTTTCCCCTCCCTAACCTGGGGGAAGAGAGCAAGATTACCTCAAGTTTTCTGTTTTCCACAGGAAGGACATGTCACCAGAAGAACTAGGAAATGACTGTCCCCCAAATTAAGTGAATTTCAACACACCATCAAGGCCCCCTGTCAGGGCACACCTGGAATGTAGTCTTTGAATAGTTTCTTTAAAAGCCCTCTGTTTTCACTGATCAGCAGAACCACAGCTTCTAGGACTAGAGTCCCCTTGTATTTCTCCTTTGCTAGCAAAGCAATAAACCTTCTTTTCCCTTTTTCTCAAAACCATGTCCTCATTATTAAATTGGCATGAATTGGCCTTGGGGACAAAGACCAAGCTTTTGGTAACAAATCCAGCATTGAGGAGGTTGTAATTTTGTAACAGATATTTTCAGTGGGCCCAACATGGTAATATTAATATTCCATACAAATAATTAAAACAAATTTTAAAAATAATAAAAAATAAAGTGAATGGAAACTTGTCAAAAAAATGCCTTTGGGGAGACCTTCCGCTGCCTGCCTGTGGACGCCAGAGACCTCCCCCTGGCACGGACCCAGCACCCACGCTGCAGCTTCCCTGCTTATTTTGAGGCAGGTGCAAATATTCCCCATTAACCCTGAGGGCATGGCCATCACCACCTGGAGGGGTGGCCTACTATCTGAGATGCCTACAGGAAACTTGACAGGTACCGCAACTCACAGGGAGAAACTGAGGACTGGGAAGTTTGAGTAGTGTATGACTGTGAATTATTGAAATTCTTTTTTAATTTTTAATTTTTAATTTTATTTTTTTAATTAGTTTTATTTTAATTTTTCTTTTTCCTTTTTTACTCTTTAACTTATTTTTTTCTTTTTGTTCTCTCCCTCTGCTATACTCTATTTTTCTTCCACTTTTTTTTCTCTTTTTACTCTATTTTCTTTCTGTTTACCTGTTCTCTTGGAATCTATTTCTCCCTTTTCCCACGCTAATGACAAGCTCCTTGCAAATGAATGGCTATACAATAGATAGCAACTGATCTTGTCCTTTTGTGTATTGCAAATTGTTAATGCATTTATAGGGAGTTTTTAATGTAGGACTACATATTGTTTGTATTGGGTGCTGCTGATATCAATCTTCCCCTCAAAGGAAAAGTATTGGAATCCTGCAGGGTCACAGCAAGCCTACAGATAGGAAGCTGCAGTACCTCAGTTCTTCACTGATAGAGGGGAATATACAGAAATAATATGAAAAAAAACAGGGAAAAAAGTGTCCCTAGCAAACCAAGATGCTATTTTGATAGAGTCTAATGAAAACATGGCAGTAGAAATGACAGAAAGGGCGTTTAGAATTTATAAAATTAAAATGATCTGTGAAGCAAAAGATGAGATAAGAGAGCAAATGCAGGCAATGTATGATCACTCAAACACTTAATAGAGCAAATGCAGGAAGCAAAATAGAACTTCAATAAAGAGATAGAGATTGTGAAAAAACAAACAGAAATACTTGAAATGAAGAAAACAATAAAGCAAATTAAAAACTCAATAGAAAGCATCACCAACAGAATAGATCTTGTGGAAAACAGAATCTCAGACAATGAAGACAAAATATTTCATCTTGAAGATAAAGTTGACCAAACTGAGAAGATGGTAAGAGATGATGAATGGAACCTCCAAGAATTATGGGACAATATCAAAAGACCAAATTTAAGAATTATTGGGATTGAGGAAGGCACAGAGATACAGACCAAAGGAATAAACAAACTGTTCAATGAAATAATATCAGAAAATTTTCCAAACCTGAAGAATGAAATGGAAAATCAAATGCAAGAGGCTTACAGGACACAAAATGTGCAAAATTATAACAGATCCACACCAAGGCACATTATAATGAAAATACCTCACATACAAAATAAAGATAGGATTTTGAAGGCTGCAAGAGAGAAGTGTCAGATTACATATAAGGGGAAACAAATATGGGTATCAGCAGATTTCTCAGCCAGATCCTCAAAGCAAGTAGGGCCTAGAACAATATATTTGAAGCCCTCAAAGAAAATGGATGCCAATCAAGAATCTTATACCCAGCAAAACTAACCTTCAGATTTGAGGGTGAAATAAAATCTTTTCATGATAAACAAAAACTAAAAGAATTCACAAATAGAAAGCCTGCACTACAGACCATTCTCAGCAGAATATTTCATGATGAGGAAGTGAGAAACAACAATACAAGTAAGCAAAGGGAGGTACTACCCTACAGAGAAAGCCAGTCAAAGGAAAAACCAAGTCAAGGCAAAAACCAAAAATAAACCAAAGTGACCAGGAATACAAATCATATCACAATAATAACCCTGAATGTTAATGGTTTAACCTCATTAATCAAAAGACAGTCTGGCAGATTGGATTTAAAAAAAAAAAAAACCAACCGTATGCTGTCTTCAGGAGACTCATCTCATAAAAAAAGACATCCACACACTAAAGGTGAAAGGATGGGGAAATACATACCATGCACATGGATTTTGTAAAAAAACAGAGGTCTCTATCCTCATATTAGATAAAGTGGACTTCAAATCTAAGTTAGTCAGAAGGAATAAAGAAGGACATTTCATACTGATTCAGAGAACCATAAACCAGCAAGACATAACAATTTTAAATATTTATGCCACAAACAATGGAGCATCTACATACATCAAACAAACCATTCTCAATTTTAAGAATCAAATAGACCAAAACACTATATTAGTGGGTGACTTTAACACACCACTCTCACCACTGGATAGATCCTCCAAACAAAAACTGAACAAAGAAACTATAGAACTAAATAATACAAACAATGATATGAACTTAACCAACATGTATAGAGTATTTCATCCATAATCAAGTGAATATACTTTCTTCTCAGCAACTCATGGATCATTTCCAAAATAGACCATATATTATGCCACAAAGAAGCCATTAATACATACGAAAAAATAGAGATACTACCTTATATTCTATCAGACCATAATGGAATGTGATTAGAAATCAATGATAAAATAAAAAACAAAAAAATACTCCTACACCTGGAGACTAAATAATATGCTATTGAATGATGCAATGATAATAGAAGACTTCAAGGAGGAAATAAAAAAATTCTTAGAGGTAAACAAGAACAACAACACAATATATTGAAACCTCTGGGACACTCTGAAAGGAGTACTAAGAGGAAAGTTCATTGCATTGAGCTCATTCATTAAAAAAAATAAAAAGTCAACAACTAAATGACATAACATTACATCTCAAAGCCCTAGAAAAAGGACAGATCAACACCAAAAGTAGTAGAATAAAAAAAAGTAGTAGAAGAATAAAAAAGTAGTAGAAATAATAAAAATCAGAGCTGAAATCAATGAAATTGAAACAAAATAAACTATTCAAAAAATTGACAAAACCAAAAGGTGGTTCTTTGAAAAAGTAAACAAAATTGATAAACCCTTAGCCACACTAACAAAGAGAAGGAGAGAGAAAACTCAAGTTACTAAAATTCGTGATGAAAAAGGAAATATCACAACAGACACCATTGAAATACAAAACATAATTAGAAGCTACTTTGAAAATCTATACTCCAATAAAATGGAAAATCCTGAAGACATGGACAAATAGCTAGAGACATATAAACCTCCCAAACTGAACCAGGAGGACATACCCAAATTAAACAGGTCAATTTCAAGCACTGAAATAGAAGAAGCCATCAAAAGCCTACCAACCAAGAAAAGCTCAAGACCAGATGGATTCTCAGTAGAATTCTACAAGACCTTTAAAGAAGAGCTAATACCAATACTCCTCAAATTATTCTACGAAATAGAAAAGGAGGGAACCCTTCCAAACTCATTCTATGAAGCTAGTATCACTCTGATACCAAAACCAGACAAAGACACATCAAAAAAGAAGACTTTAGACCAATATCAGTGATGACCATAGATGCAAAAATCCTTAACAAAATTCTGGCAAATCACATACAAAAACATATTAAAAAGATAGAGCACCATGATTAAATGAGGTTCATCCCACAGATGCAAGATTGGTTGAACATCCAGAAATCAATACATGTAAGTCATCACATCAATACACTCAAAGTTAAGAATCATATGATTATTTCAATAGATGACAAGAAAGCATTTGATAAAATATAGCACCCCTTCATGCTTAAAACACTTGAAAAAATAGGGATAGTTGGACCATACCTCAACAGTGTAAAGGCTATTTATGCTAAGCCCACTGCCAACATCATTCTAAATGGAGAAAAACTGAAAGTATTCCCTCTAAAACCTGGAACAAGACAGGGATGCCCTCTTTCACCTCTTCTATTCAACATTGTCCTGGAAACACTAACCAGAGCAATTAGACAGACCAAAGAAATTAAAGGAATATGAATAGGAAAAGAAGAACTCAAGCTGTCACCATTTGCTAATGACACGATTCTATATTTAGAGGACCCAAAAAACTCCACTAGAAAACTAGAACTAATAAATGAATTCAGCAAAGTGGCTGGATATAAAATCAATACACATAAATCTAATGCATTTCTTTTCATAAGTGATGAATCCTCTGAAAGAGAAATTAGGAAAACTACTCCAATAATAATAGCCTCAAAAAATAAAATACTTGGGAATCAATCTAACAAAAGAGGTGAAAGACCTCTACAATGAAAACTACAGAACACTAAAGGAAGAAATTGAAGAAAACCTTAGGAGATGGAAAGATCTCCCTTGTTTTTGGATAGGCGGAATTAATATTGTCAAAATGGTCATACTACCAAAGGCACTATATAGATTCAATGCAATTCCGATTAAAATTCCAATGACATTCCTCATAGAAATAGAGAAGGCAATCATGAACTTCATCTGGAAGAATAAGAGACCTCGAATAGCCAAAAATGTCCTGAGCAGAAATAGTAAAACAGGAGGTATCACAATACCAGACATTATACTGTATGACAGAGCAATAGTAACCAAATCAGCATGGTACTGGCACCAAAATAGACAGGCAGACCAATAGTACAGAATAGAAGACACAGAGACAAACCTACAAAAATACAGTTACCTCATACTAGACAAAGGAGTCAAAAACATACAATGGAGAAAAGATAGCCTGTTCAAAAAATGGTACTGAGAAACTGGAAATCCATATGTAATAAAATGAAATTAAGCCTCTATCTCTCACCCTGCACAAAACTCAACTCAGAATGGATCAAGGACTTAGGAATTAGACCAGAGACCCTGCACCTAATAGAAGACAAAGTAGGCCTGAATCTTCATCATGTTGGATTAGGTTCAGACTTCCTTCACAAGACTTCAAAAGCACAAGAAATCAAACAAGAATCAATAAATGGAATGGACTCTAAAAAGCTTTTTCTCAGTCAAGGATACAATAAATAATGTGAAAAGAGAGCCTACAGAGTGGGAAAAAACTTTACCACATGCACTTCAGATAGAGCACTAATCTCCAAAATTTATAAAGAACTTAAAAAACTTTACACCAAAAATACAAAGAAACCAATCAATAAATGGGCAATGGATCTGGACAGACACTTTACAGAAGATGATGAACAGGCAATCAATAGATATATGAAAAAGTGTTCAACACCTCTAGTAATTGGAGAAATGCAAATTAAAACAACTCTAAGATTTCATCTTACGCCGATTAGAATGGCTATTATCAAGAACACAAACAATAATAGATGTTGGTGTGGCTGTGGGGAAAAAGGCATATTTTTACATTGCTGGTGAGTTGCAAATTGGTTCAGCCACTCTGGAAAGCAGTGTGGAGATTCCTCAGAAAACTTGGAATGGACTTTTGATCCAGTTATCCCACTCCTTGGTTTATACCCAAAGGACTTAAAATTAGCATACTAAAGTAACACAGCCACATCAATGTTTATAGCAGCTCAATTCACAATAGCTAGACTGTGGAACCAACCTAGATGCCCTTCAACAGATGAATGGGTAACGAAGCTGTGGTATATATATACAATGGAATAGTACTCTGCCATAAAAAAGAATAATATTACGGCATTTGCAGACAAATGGATGGAATTGGAGATTATCATGCTAAGTGAAATAAGCCAATCTTCAAAAAACAAAGGCTGAATGTTTTCCCTGATAAGTGGATGATGATATAAAATCTGGTTGTGGGGGTGGGGGTGAGAGAAGAATGGAGGAACTTTAGATTGTGTAGAGGGAAATGAGAGGGGGAGAGGGTGGGGGTATGAAAAATGGTGGAATGAGACAGACATCATTACCCTATGTACATATGTGATTAACAAGAATGATATGAATGTACATCATGCACAACCATAGAAATGAAAATTTGTACCCCATATGTGTACAATGAATAAAAATGAAGTCTGTAAAAATAAAAGAAATAAAAAAATGAATATAGAAATCAAGTTGTCTTGAAAAAGAGTATATGTAGCCCATGAACATGAGACAGAGAATTGCACAGGTTACGTTCAGGCCATATGTATCCATAAAAAATGCTGCGTTTTCTGAGATAACCTGAGCAAGTCCTTTTTTTCCCCCTTTTCTTTTTTTTTCCTATGAAGTCACAAGTGTTGAAAGAGGAAAAGAAATTTATCTAGAACAGTAGTTCTCAGCATGTGTTCCAGGAACATCTAGGGACCCTAAGGCTTTTTCAAAATATCTTTATAGTCAACTCTTTGAAGGAGGAAGAGAAAATATGATTTGCTCTTGTCACTTTCAGTTTTTCCCATTTGTATAGAGTATGAGAAGTTCATTAGTGTAGTTTAAGGTTTCACATTGCAGCTTACTTGAAGGGAGAAAATACCAGATTCAGGGTATGACTCAGTGGGTTGGGGATGTAGCTCTGTGGTAGAGCAATTGCTTAGCATGTGAAAGACTCTGGGTTCAGTCCCCAGCACAGTTAAAATAAATCCCCACCTGTCAAGTTTGAGTGTATTCATAATTACCTGAAAGGCTTTTAAAATATTTCCTTCTTTTCAAACTAAATGTATATATAACAGACTGCATTTGCAACCAAAATGATACATCACAAAAGATAAAATGAAGAAGCACACATGAGAATGAAGTTATCTTCAAATAAACCAAATATTAAGGAGGTTCGTAAAAATGTGAAATAATAACACTATTCTCACTATCTTTTTGTTTTGGGTAATACGGTTCTTTTCATAAAATTATATTATTTATGCTACCACATCATTGGTTATTATTATCTTTAGGTGAATTAATAAATATTTTTTAAATATACCAACTTTAATATGCAATAAGATAAATGTGATAGCAATAGTTTCACTGCTGTAAAAATGCTCTGTGTTCTACCTATTCATCCCCCCTCCATCCTAACCCCAGGCAACCACTAATCTTTGTACAGTCTCCATGGGTTTACCATTTCCTCAATGTCATATAGTTGGAGTCATAGATTTTTCAGATTGACTTCTTTCACTTAGTAGTATGTGTTTAATGTTCCCCCGAGTAGTTCCATGACTTTATGGCTTATTTCATTTTAGTGCTGAATAATATTCCATTGACTGGATGTACCCTAGTTTGTTTATCCTTTTGGGTACTGAAACAAACCTTGATTGTTTCCAAGTTTTGACAATTATGAATAAAGTCCCTATAAACAAAAAAAAGCCTTTGATTATCTCTACATGTTCATTAAAGCAAGGTGTTAGATTCTTACCACCTCTAAGAAGAGGTGGTATTGTGTCTTATAAACAAGTGGATTAGGGCAGTAGAACTTTTAATTTCAGGAAGATAACTCAGGTAACCTTTAATTTCAACTTACTTATGTGTCTTTCTAGAATTTTCTAATATTTTCCATATGATACAATTCAATAATACTCTATTAGAGCTCAGAAAATAGCATGCCAAAGTCTGGTGCTTTGACATACTGTTGTTCCACTTTATGCTTTGAATGTAGCTCTATTGCTCTGCCACTGCAATTGATTTTTTTAAGTGGACATGTTTCTTCCTCTTCCTCTGGCTCCCTAATCTCAGGGGAAGTAGGATTACCTTTCTTTCCCATTTTAGGCAGATTTATCAGTTCTTGAGTACACAACCACCACAGGAATGAAGTAATCCAGACATTGGGGATGGCACCAGAACATCTCAAAATGACTCTCCCAAATTAACAGGTGAATGACAACTCCCACAGAGAACATGTGGAATGCAGCCTTTGAGTCACCTCTTTAAAAGCCCCGGGTTCCTGCAGATGGGCAGAATCACAGCCTCTGGGACAGGAGTCCCCTGTGTTTCTCCTTTGCTAACAAAACAATAAAACTTCTTTTTCTTTTCCTCAAAACCCTGTCCTTGTTATTGGAGTGGCTTGGGGACAAGGACTGACCTTTTGGCAACAATACTGAGAACTTTGAACTAAAAAAAAAAGCAGTTTCAAAACCGAGGTCTTTCTGACCCCTGTCCCCATTAACACACATTTATTTCTCACCCCTTCCTTTCTCCGAGTAAAGGAAGGGACTTTCTCTAAAGTTCCTCCTTACCTAAAGGCCAGATGCTCCAGAAGATTAACTCACAGTAAAGAAGAGTTGACACCACACCAGAATATAGATAAACTTGGCCCCAGGGTATTGTCTGTTCTTTAGACACATTCTGTCTTGTAAAAATCATTTGTTCTTAGTCTAATTTGCCTACATCCCCTTTTTCTTATAATGAGGGCATATAATCTTCTAAATCTTGTTATTTGGGTACTCACTTTCCTGCAATGTTCCATGCATGTGGTGAGTATATATGCCTTTTCTCCCATTAATCTACCTAGTCTCAATTTATTTCAGCAATCTCAATTATTGAAACTTAAGCAGGCAAAGGGAAAGTTCCTTTTACCTCTCCAACTATCTAGTTAGACATTTTAGTTTATCCTTGCAGTTGGTTTTGATTGCCATGAGCTCACAACTTCTGAATTTCACTACTTCAAGAATTGTAGTTTCTCAAGAGGTCATCTCTAGTTCAGAGTTAACTGTTTACAAGATTCAAGGACTTAATGATTTATATGTTTTCTAAGTCACGCCTGACTGATATTTCTTGTTCTGTATCCAGTCTTCTCTTTAGGACATTAGTTTTATTCATCTTATAGGAGGCTTGTTTGCAGTTCCTGAATGCATTTTTAAGGGAACAATTTCCAAAGTGTTTTATTTCTACACTTCTCATCTGTTGTATTCTTCTTCAAATGGATATAACAACTCTATCTCTTTTGCTAAACATATGGTTCAGTGCCTAGTATTCACTGGCTCAATCTTAGACCTGATTTATTAGTGTAGTCCCTAGTTCCCCTGCTCCCTGTTTTGTTTCTCAGCTTTTCCAGTTACTTTCTTTAGAGTGCAAATACCACTCATGCTGAGATTCTTCTGATTTAGACTAAACCCGTAGTACACACATTTGGAAACCTATGGCTGCTTGGGGGGCCATATGGCAATTTAAGAGCATCCTTGTTATTGCTGCCAAGTCCCTGACTGTTAGGGAAATACAACTCTATTGTTTCTAAAGCCCTGGGAGGGGGGAGCTAATTTTTCCTTCTTCTTTTGCAAATCAGCAGGAACTGTAAATAACAATTCTCTAGATAACACAAATAGGTAAACATTGCCAGGGTTTGTTATCTAAAGTGATAAAAATCATTCTTTCTTATTGTTTTGTTGCTCTGCTACTTACAGAGTTTCAGGAGTTCTGCTGTTGATAGGTAGCCAGCCAGAGGGGAAATTATATGCAAGAGAAAAATAGTATGTTTGCACCTAAGAAATATGGAGTAAATCTGTTGACTTTTATGATATTTTGAATCTGGAAAACCATTTTATTCCAGAAAGATCTATCTTGGCAAAAAATTTAGAACATAGCTCTGTTTTATTACCATTTGCTATAGGACAACTGCTTTAAATTCTCATATAATTTTGAATGACTTTGTGATCTTTATTTATTGATGTTTTGCAGTACTTGGAATTATTCCTACTTGGCTATACCTCTTATCCTTTAAAACATATTGTTTATTTTACGGCAGGGTCTCACTAAGGTGCCAAGGCAGGCCTCACATTTGCCATCCTCCTGACTCAGCTTCCCAAGTAGCTGGAATTAGAGGTGTGCACCACCATGCCTGGATAAATTCTTATATAATTTAAAAGTCTTCCAGTGAGTTGACAGTTCTTGGATAAAATAGACATGAAGAGCAAATCTGGAGATTTTAAGTATGAAGAATAGTGTTCCTAATAGATTTTTTAATATTTATTTTTAGTCACAGTTGGATACCTTTATTTTTATTTTCATTTTACTTTTATGTGGTGCTGAGGATCGAACCCAGTGCCTCACACGTGCAAGATAAGCACTCTACCACTGAACTACAACCCCAGCCCCCTAATGAATTTTTGTTGGAAAATAATGTTCTGATAGTGACAAATGTGAAACAAATAGTAGCCCTTTGGCATGATTATTATGAAATCATTATATATGCAGTTACTATGTGTGTAAAGATATATATATATATGCATATATATATATATATATATATGTATATATATATATCTTTTAACAAACCACATGCTTTGGTATTCAAACCAGCCTACATTTTCCTCCCTGTAGGGAGCCTTGTTAATGAACAGGATTTCAGGATCAGTCTTTTTATTTTTTTCTAAAAATTTTCTGTATGCAAGGAGTCTGCTGTATGCTCAAGGACAAGATGTACTACCTCCCCTTCCTGAATGAATGCTCCATCTATTGGAGCCTGATTGTTAACTGGGGTCTGGGAATCTGGAGATCACATTGTGTTTCTCAGCTCTTGTGTCCTCACAGATTTCAAGCAACACACAAAATGTAGTAAAAGTGTAGTAAAGTTTGTTTGAAGAGAAAGGAAAATGCCCTCAAGGGAGATGGTCCAAAGAGGAGAATGATATCACACCCCCTTGTTCCCTAATTTTATTAGGGTCTTTGGGAAGTTTCTAGAGTCTCATCTTAACTCTTAGCTGATAGTAGGATTGCATCATATTTTTAAGCCCCTCTGCATGAGTTTATCCACATGCACCCAAGCAAAACCCACAGAGGGGTGGGAAGGTTTACTATTATAATGAGATTTAAATGACATGCTAAAGATCAATAGGCAACCCTTTGTAATAGTGATCCACATCACCTTTTGAATATAGCACTGAGGCTTATTTTTAAAAGGAATCTGTTTTCCTTTTACTCTTCTCCCTCTCCCCTTCCCTAACCTGGGGGTGGGGAACAAAATTACCTAAGAGTTATCTGTGCTCCACCAGAAGGAGATGTCTGCCAGAGGATCTAGGAAGTGAATATCTCCCAAATTAACAAGTGAATCCTAATACACCATTAGGATGTCCTGGGACCCCCTGTCAGGGCACACCTGGAATGTAGCCTTGGAATAACTCCTTTAAAATCCCCCTGTTCCTCCTGATAGGCAGAATCACAGCCTCTGAGACAGGAGTCCCCTGATTTTCTCCCTTGCTAGAAAAGCAATATAACTTCTTTTTCCTTTTTCTCAAAACAGGGCCCTTGTTACAGAATTGGCATCATTATTGAATTGGCATCAGGGACAAGACTGAGCTTTCGGTTACATCTTGGTCACTTTAGCCCATGCTGACTGATTCTAATTGGAACTTGCTTTTACAGATTTCATGATTACTAAGCTTTGCTTTTAATTATCCTGTCTTCCTGAGTTGTAGAAACTTTGGACTGCAGAAAGGTCATGAAAGTCCCATTTTAGGGCAACTTGTGCTCTTATTGGCAGAGAGGAGTCTTTGGATATGTATTACTCACCCCTGAGAGAATATCCCTGAGGATAAAAGGTTGTTTGTCAAGGACTGTAACATATCCTATTGACTTAAGCCAGTGTAGAGCCAAAATGGCCTTGAGTAAATTGTTTCTTAAAAGAAAACGTGTGGAGGGCCAGCACATAGAACCAGGTTATAAAATTATCTCTGTAACTTCATATTCCTACCATTCATTTCTATTTGCTACTTGTGATGATTTATGTTTAGCTGCATAAATATTTTAACAGATATGTAAATAAGTACTGAAAAGCAGTAATGATTAGTTTTGATTTTTCTAAACTGGGAAAATCGTAGAAAAAGTGAAATGAATAAGATTTCAACAAAGAGGATTCTAAAGTTGGGAGTTAAGGCAGAATTTCAAGAAGAGGAAAGTGCATGAAAAAAAGGCATAGGAACTGTCTAAGTTGTCTAAATTGGTATCTGGTTCTAAATGCTGTGGACAATTCAGGTTAAGTTACATTGAACAGGATGTTAATACAAATACTATAAAATAGTATAGCAGTTGTATTTTTATATCACTGGGTTACAAGAAGAGAAGACCTCAGTTCAAATGTTAGTTCCCAGTTAAATAATCCATAAGATGTGTTTCAAATATTTATCATGGAAGTACTCACATATAGGACAACGAGGCCTTTGTCCCTTTGCTTCCCCATCCTGTCCTCTACCATGGTAAGCATGCCTTTGTATTCAGGGAAGCTAATGGTGTAATTTGCCATTTTATCTTAAGATACACCACAGCTAATTCCTTAAACATATCTCATTTCGTTTATTATATTCACTATCAGCTTACCTAGATGTTAACAGGTACAGTAATTCTAGATGCAATAATTCTAACCATTTCCAGCTTCTTCCATAGGTTCCTCAATAGTTTGGCCTTAGCATCCCTTCCCACCTTGATAGTGTTAGTTCAGAGGAGCAACTTTATCACCTACTGAAGATGAGAAGGGACTTGTGGTAGCCAGCTGCCAAAATGGCCACCAATGATCTCTCAATAATCTCTGCTTTCTGGTATTCATAACCTTATATAAATTCTCTTCAATATGGTATGAAGTTTATTTGGAGTAACCAGTGGAGTGCAACAGAAGTGATGGTATGTCACTTCCAAGATTAGGTTAAAAAGACCATGGCTTCCATCTTGGATTCTTTCTCTTTCTCTTTCAGATCACTTGCTCTTAAGGAAGCCAATGGCAATATTGTGAGGATAAGTAGTCAGGTATCTGGATGACCATGTGACAAGCAACAGAAGTCTCTAGCCAATGGCCAGTGAGGAACTGAGTCCTGCCAACAACCACATAAGTAAGCTTGACAGTAGATTCTCAATCCTTGAGATGACTGCAAGCTCATGACAGACCCTGAAGCCATGACTGCTTAGTTAAATTGCTCCTGGATTCCTAATGCACAATAAAATTTTATTGTGTTAAACATCTAAATGTGTGTCAGGCATAGAGGCACAAACCTGTAATCACAATGACTTGGGAGGCTGAAACAGGAGGATTGCAAGTCTGAAGCCAACAACTTAGATCCTGTCTCAAAATAAGAATAGTAAGTCTTGGGTAATCATCATCATCATCATCATCTCAGTGATAGAGCACCCCTGGGTTTAGTCTACAGTACTGCAAAAATAAATAAAATTTGGGGTAATTTGTTTTATGGCAATAGATGACTAATACAAGATCCTTCTCAGTGTAGGTTTCCCTGTGCAGAAACCGCAGAGCAGACTCAAAGTCTCTTTCAAGTTGTTGGCGATAGAGACAGCTAATCCTGTTTCACTTCAACATTGAGGCATGGCCTCTGAATATCCATTTTGGAACTGTGTCCAAATGATGTAACTGTACAATAGAAGTAGAAGAGAGAATCTATATTTATATGACCTATCATGGTTGGAATCGCACTTTTTCCTAAAATATTCAGCATCTGTGTTTTTATACTTGATTCTTGTTTCTGTCAGCTTCATATTATTATAACAAAATACTGGAGACAGGCTACAGATGAAGTAAAGAGAGGTTTATTTTGGCTCATGATTTTAGCAGTTTTAGTCCAAGACCAGATAGTACTGTGGCTTTGGGCCTTTGGAGAGGACCCTGGATGACAATGGTGGGAAGCATGTGTTGGTGCAAATTGCTTTCATCTTGAGCCAGGAATCATCAAGAGATCAAGATACTGGGATCCCAGAAATCCCATGACCTAAGGACCTCTCACTAGCCCCCACTTCTTAAAGATTCTACCAACTCCCACAATGACTCCCTGGGGACCAAACTTTTAATACATGGGCCTTTGGGAGACTCATCCAAACCATAGTAGTCCTCTTATGTAAAAGCAATCAGTCTCTTATTTATCCTGTTTGGAGGCAGAATATGCTATCCCAAAGTATGCTGTTTTGACATAAAGATTATTTTGAGCTGAAGACAAAAGAAGTGGGGTATAAAAAAATTTTCTGCCCTCCCTCTCTTTGCCTAAGAGCAGAACATAAATTTTGAAGGTAGTCTCTCCTTTTTTCATGAAGTACAAAAGTTAATCACCATGGACAACTTTAGAACTTTACCAGCTTGGAGACAGCACCAGAGGAATCTATATAAAAATTCTACTAACTACCCTTTACCCATTATTAGTTTCCCATATATTTGCCTCGTCACAGTTTGCCACCTTAGAGACTCAAAGTTGTTTTCCTTTGTCTTGTCACTTCTCTAAAAATGTATTCTTTGTTTAGATGCTGTATAAATACAAGTTCTAACCAAACCTTTGAGTTACTCATCTCTGGGTACTCCCATGTGTTACATTTGCAATGTACATGTTAATAAACTTCTGTTTATTTTTCTCTTGCTAATTTGTCTTTTGTCAGTCCAATTTAAAGAACTCCAGGCAGAGAACCTAGGAGGCAAGAGAATTTTTCCTTCCCTACAATTTAATAGGTAATTCAGATCTTAATTTTTGCTTTCAGCTAAACTATAAAAAGTAAAATACAATCTTCATAGTGGGAAATGAGGAAACAAATCATATATTAGGCTAAGATTGATCCCTTAACAGCTGCATAGCAATTATGAGAGGAGGATTTGGCTTATGAATGGAGACCCTCTATGGGACACAAATGGACCAAACATGTTGTTCAACCCCTCTGAGCCTTGGTATCTGCTTTTGTAAGATTAGGTAAACAATACTTGGCAGGGATTTTATAATGATTAAATGTGGTACTACTTGTGAAAGCATTTGCATCTATTAAATGTCACTTAAGAACTGTTCTTTAGGGTCCAGTACCATACCTTTAGGAGACAGGCCCATCTGTGGAAGAGAATGCCCTACTCAATTGAATATTTATTACCTGAGCACCTACTAGGTCCTGGGCACAGTGTAAGGTGGGGATTATACAAATGGTAGGGAAGGAAAAAATCTTCTACTTATCTCAGATTCTGTACCTGGGCCTCTGAAATTGAGACTGGCCAAAGAAAAATTAACAGAGAAAAACATATGTTTTAGTATGTACATCACACTTACATGTGGGAGTATCTGGATGAATAACTCAAAAAATGGTGGTGGTAACTTTACTTTATATATAACTTTAGGATAAAACAAAAGAAAAGGAGCTTGAGGCCTTGGGCTGGTAGCTGCAGATTATGGGAAGGTGACCTCAAAGAGTATAGTAGGCAAGGTTGTTTGATATATCTGTTTATGTAGATTTAAATCTGTTTTTCCCCGATATATAAGAGTTGCTAAAAGTCCTCTTCTTCCTGGCATGGGAGAAGGAAACATCTCTACAATGGAAATTTTCTTTATAAAAGGAAAACTTTGCCCTATTTTAGAGCTTTGTCTATATCTGCTGGTTCTCAATGGCCTTCAGCTCAAAATAGCCATATGCCAGAGATATATTGGGGTAAATGTGATGGGCTGACAAATTTGGTTTCATGGGAATGTTATAAGCCAGGCTATATGGGCAATGACTAAACAGACTCCATTTTGCTCTGGAACTCCATGTTATATAGGACATGAGCTCCCATGGGAATGCCCCAGCTCTGTACCCATCAACAGTTGCTTAGCTTCTCCCATGAGAACACGTCACCTCTGTACCCATCATCAGTTACTGAACATGACTTGGTTGGCAATACAAAATGATGAAATGCAATTCTTGTATAATGAAAAGTTGTTCTCTTTCTGCTTCCTATTTTCCTAAGCACCGCACCATAACAATAGTGATGTCAACAGCAATTGTCTAGATGTTAGTAACCATTCTTTAATCTGTACCTAAGTAAGTAAGGTCATTTCGATGCACTTCTCCCTTCTGCTAATGATTTCAGATCTCATGATGTTAGTTTGTAATTTTGAATCATAGCAAAAAACACATATGATTGGTATACTGATTTATGGTATAAAAATCCCTGCAACCCTAAGGTCAGGGCTGTTCTCCCCATTGCCATTTTTGGGGCATTGTGTGAGATAGTCAGCCGGCCGGCTTAATAAAGACTCTCAAATTTGGACTTCTCAGTGGTGATCGGTCTGTTTTTAAGTTGCGCCCCACAAGAGTAAGCATATTCTGATACCCTTCATAATGAAAAAAATGAACCTGGTCTTTATTCTCAGGGCACATAACATTCTGGTAATCAAATAATATCCCAAATGGAAGCAAAATTTCAATTGTGACAGTGATTAGGTAGAGGTACTATGAAAGCACACATAAGGGGAGATTTGACCTAGTGAGGGAAATAAAAGAATGTTTCTCCAGGGAGTGACACTTGAACTGAGATATGAAGTAGGAGTAGGTGTTAAAGAGGGGTGGGAAGTGCCCCTCTGATTGAGGGAACAGAGTGCAGAGATAAACTGGCAAGGGAAGTATACTGAACAGTTAGAACTAAAATGTCAAGGAAGCTGGACTGATGGTTCATGCATTTAATTCCAGCTATTTTGTAGGATGAGGCAAGATGAGCACAAGTTGCAGGCCAGCCTTAGCAACTTAATCATCAGTGATGATGATGATGGTGGTGGCAGCAGTGGTTGTGGATATAACTGGTAGAGCACCCCTGGGTTCAATCCCCAGTACCATACATACATATAGCTGGGGAAGTTAGCAAATAAAATGAGGGGAGCATGGTAGAGGATGTGAACCCTTTTCTTAGTTCACATGTCCGGTAAAGACTGTAACTAGCCGGGCGCAGTGGCGAACGCCTGTAATCCCAGTGACTCGGGAGGCTGAGGCAGGAGATTCACGAGTTCAAAGCCAGCCTCAACAACTTAGCGAGGCCCTAAGCAAAAAAGTGAGACCCTGTCTCTAAATAAAATACAAAATAGGACTGGGGATGTGGTTCAGTGGCCAAGTGTCCCTGAGTTCAATCCCTGGTTCCAAAAAAATAAGACTGTAACTGACTCAATGGAATATCTTCACAACAGGTACCCCCTAGGGTAGTATTTTGTCATAGTTGCTTCAGGCATCTGTAAAAGACTACCATAGACTGAGTGGCTTATAAGCAACAGAAATTTCTTCCTAACAGTTCTAAAGACTGGAAAGTCCAAGATCAAAGTAACAACAGATTTGGTATCTGGTGAGGGACTGCTTCTGGTTCCTTAGACATTCATCTTCTTATAACATCACAGTGCAGAAGGGTTGAAGGAATTCTCTGTGGTACCTTTTATAAGAGTATTAATCCTATCCAGGGTCTCTCTTTTTTTTTCTTTTTTGGCTGTGCTGAGGATTGAACCCAGGGCCTTGTGCTTGCAATGCAGGCACTCTACCAACTGAGCTATGTCCCCAGCCCAATCCTATCCATAAGGGCTCCACCTTCCTGACCTGATACCTACTAATGTCTCATCTTCCAGAACCATCACTTTGGAGGTTAAGATTTCAACATATGAATCTTGGGAGGATATAAACTATTCAATCTATAGGATCTTGTTTTAATTGCTTCTCACAGTGTAAGAAAAGCACAGCTAAAAATGCTTGGAGAATTTCTTGAAAGATTTAAAAATTATACATTCCCTCAATGGTTTTCGAACCCCTTTAATCTAGCCAAATGAGCAATATCTGAAGACTGATCTGCTGGACATTGGATTCTCCTAAAGTAGCATTTTTCTTCCTATGGGGTTTGCTGTGGAGCCATTAGTCCATATAGAAAAACTCTAAGAAAAGTCCCTGTGCAAATGATTAATTGGGAAGTATACCCATGGTATATTATTATCCTTATATGAACAAAGCTGCAAAGTTATTTAGAAAAGGTACCTGTGTGTTTGTGTATGTGTGTCCATGTACATACCAAAAAACAGGTCAAGAACACTAACATAATTTCAGAATATCAAATACAAATGGAATAAGCATGAACATGAAAATTCAGGATGAATAGCTGCATAGTAAGATGATATCATTAACTGCTTTTGAATTTATTAAGATTCTCAACAGTGCTAATATCCGTTGTCGATGAGTGTACAGGAAAATGAATATTCTCATACATTTTTTATAAGTTTGTTGAGGCATTGTGTCAGGAATCCCCAAAGCCACCAGCAGGTTCTGTGATTCACCAGGACTCAGTATTCAGTCATGCTCATGGCAATGATTTATTTTAGTGAAAGGATACAAAACAAAATTAGCAAAGGCAAAAGGCACATGGGACAAAGCCTGGAGGAAACCAGCTACAAGTTTCTAAGAGTTCTCTCCCAGTCAAATCACACAGGACATGCTTAACTCCTCCAGCATCAAATCATGACAACATGTATAAAATGTTGTCTATAAGGGAATTTTGTTAGGGACCTCATGACCTAAGTTTTTATTGGGAATTTATTAGCATGAACCCAAATTTCAGACTCCCAGGAAATAAGCAGGTATGTCACATTGTTTTATTCAGCTTTTGCATTGTGGTGACTAAAAGACCTGACAAGAACAATTTAGAGGAGGAAATGTTTATTTTAAAATGGTCACTTTTTCAGATGTTCAGTCCATGGTCATCTGACAACATAGCTCTGGGCACAAGATAAGGCAGAACATTATGGCAGAAGGACATGGTGGAGGAATGCAACTCAGGACAAGGCAATCAGAAAGCAGAAAGAGAGCTCTGCTCACTGGGGGGAAAATACAAACCCCAAAGTCACACATCCAGTGACCTACTTCTTCCAATCACACCCTACCTGCCACCACCGAGTTAATCCATCAGTGGATAGGTTATACCAATCATAGTGTAATCATTTCACCTCTGGGAATTTTTGCACTGTCTCACACATGAAATTTTGGGGGACACCTCATATCTAAACCATAACCGATATAAACTATATTGTTAGTATAGTTTAGGTACCATGAATACTATAGTTAAGGAATAGTGGGAACCTTCCCCAAATCCATGATTATTCATACAGTGATGTGGTCCAGTTTGTTGACTCTATTTAAAGCATTTTGATGTTATATCTAAAAAAGTATTGCCAAAAATGCAAAGATTTTATCCCATATTTTCTTAAAGTATTAGTGTTTTAGCACTGACATTTATGTCTACTATCTTTTTTGTATGTATACATAAAAAATTTTGTGCTGGTCATGCTGGTACACACCTGTAATCCCAACAGCTGGGGAGATTGAGGCAGGAGGATTTCGAGTTCAAAGTCAGCCACTTAGCAAGGACCTAAGTAAATTAGCAAGACCCTGTCTCCAAATAAAAAGGGGAAAGGTTGCTTGGGATATGGTTCAGTGGTCAAGCACCCCTGGGTTCAATCCCCAGTATAAAAAATATTGTGTATGATCTGAGTAGAGTGTCTAAGCTGATTTCCTTGTATGTAAATATTCCACTGTTCTAGTATTATTTGTTTTAAAAATATTTCTTGAAAATCAGCTAACCATAAGTATAAGGATTTATTTCTGACTCTCAAATCTATTCCATTGATCTGTGTGCCTGTCTTCATTCCAGTACTCTACTGTCTAGATAACTGTAATCATACAGTAAGTTTTGAAATTAGAAAGTATCCACATTTTATGCTTATTTTTCAAAATTGTTTTGGATAGTATGGGTATTTTGCTTTTTCATGTGTATTTTAGGATTAGGGTGTATATTTCTATAAAAAAAGAACTTATTGGAATTTTTATTGGGATTTTATTGAATCTATAAATAAATCTGGGTAAAATTGTAATCGTAACTATATTGAATCTTCCAACCTATGAAATGGAATATTTCTCTATTGACTTAGATATTTTAAATTTCCCTCAGCAGTGTTTCATAACTTTTTTTTGTGGTGCTTGGGATTGAACCCAGGGCCTTGTGCTTGCAAGGCAATCACTCTACCAACTGAGCTATATCCCCAGCCCCTGTTTCATAACTTTTGGTATTCAATCTTGCACTTCTTAAATTAAATTTATTCCTAAGTGTTTTATTCTTTTGACATGATTGTGAATTGTATTTTTAGATTCATTTTCAGATTCATTATTGTTCTTACATAGAAATGCACTTTTCTGTATATTGATCTTGTATTCTACTGTCTCAGCTATTGATTATGATAGTTCCCTCTGTGGATTTATTAGAATTTTCTATATTCAGGATCATGTTATCTGTAAAGTACAACTTTACTTCTTCCTTTCAGTCCAGATATTTTTCTCCTTTGCCTGATTACATTGGCTAGAACCTCCAGTACAGTGTTTAAAAGAAGTACCACACCCCCACAAAAAAGTAGTGAAAATGGGCATCTTCTCTTTCTTCCTGTCTTAAGGGAAGTTCTTCATTCTTTCACCATTAAGTATGGTATTTGCTGTAGACTTTTTATTAGATAATCTTTATCAACATAAGGAATTTCCCTTTTGTTCCGAGTCTGTAGAGAATTTTTGTTATGTATGAGAGTTGGATTTTATCACTTTCTTTTTGTTTATTGAGTTGATCATGTAATTACTGTCTCTTAGTCTAATAATATATATGAATGATTTTTGGATATTGATATGATACCCCAAAGTATGGCACAATGGCATGGTGAGTATTTTGAACTAAAAGAGACTAGAAGGGCCTCAGAAGCAAGGTCTCACTGGCTTTCTCCAGTCCTCCTGTCTCCTACCCATTTCTCTCCCTGAAGAAGTCATAGAAACCAGAATTCCTCTTCCCCAATATACATCATAGAAACTAGAAAACCTCTCCCTCAAAAAACCTCTCCTTTTCCCTTTCTTCTCCCTTCTCCCTTGAAAACCCTCATTCCAGAGGGGTCCTACTTGATACCCAGGGATGAAGTAATCCTACACAGTGAGTGTCACAAGAGAAAATTCAAATTAAAATGCCATAGACACCAATAGGTTTTCTTTCTTTAACTTTAATTTTATTTATTCTTATGTGATATAAGAATCAAATTCATTGCCTTACAAATGCTGGGCAAGTCCTCTACTATTGAGCTCCAACCCCAGACCCAAATAGATTTTCATAATAACTTTTCAGTTTGTTCTGTGCCTTCAGTTAGTTTTTTTAGTTTATGAAGTTTTTTTTATTGTTTTGTCAGTGATTTCTTCACTTTTATGGAGTACCAGATTCACCAAGGTCTTTATTCTTCCACTTAAGAAGTTGACATTATTTCTCATGCATTTTTAAATAAGTATAAATTGGTGTTAATTTTCCAGAGGGCAGATTATGGATGTGACTATAAATTATTTAAAAATTTGCTTTGGGGATCCAAGAAGGCAGACTAGGGGGAGACTGCATTCCTTGTTGCTTTGTAACTCGGGATTCAAGCAGAGGAAAATCTGTTTCTCTGTGAGGCAGTCTTTGCTCCTCATTGATCCCCTGCTGTTACCCATTTGTCTACCTGAATCACCTACAGGCTGCCAGAATATCGAATACATTTTGAGTGCAGATTGCTCACTGATTGCTGCCTATCATCCACCATTTGCCTATTTGCCTGCGTTGGCCTGCCCATCACCTGCCTTTCACCTACCCATCACCCACGGACTGAGGTCCACCTGACCTGCTGTTCATCCACTAGTAGCCTGCAGACTGCCTGGAGACCGTCAGTGGATCACCAGCTGCCTGTTGTTGCCTGGAAGCCCACTGTCACAGTACCTATAGATTTGGTGACATATGACTGCTGCAATTTGAGTAAACAGTCAGGACTTGCTGGACCCCTGCCCAACTGATCAAGCCCTGCCTTCAGGACCACAGTTTGACTGACTGCACCCTGCCTCCAGTGCGGTCCATACAGCTCAAACGACCGCACCCTACCTCCAGGATCTCTGACCCATGGACCATGCCCTGCCTCCAGGGGTCCAGGCCCTACCAACCACACCCCACACAGACTCCACACACACACCCTACGCCGCAGCTCCCCATTTGCCAACATGTTTGGAAGCCAGTGCGGACATCTTGGATTATTCTGGAAGTGGAAACTGTCATTAGGTGGGGTAAATCCCATCCTGAGCCGCCTGCTGGAGACTGGAAGCTCATTGTCAGGTACCTCTCATGCCTCAGGCTACTGAAGACTGGGAGGTTTGAATAGTATATGACTGTTATAGTGTAGATGTTTTCCCTACTTTTTGAAAACTTTTAAGTTTTTATTTTTTGCTCTCTATTTTCCTTTTGTTTACCTATTTCCTCAGAGTCTATTTCTCCATTTTCTCATGCCAACAACCTACTTCTTTTGACTGCATTTTCACATGTCCTATGATCTAGAACTTCTTTATACTCTTTTCTTATCCCATTAACAGTTACATCCTACACCCCCCATCCTCTTTGTCTTCCATTAGAAACTGCAGTCCTCATTGCAAATCTATTTGTTATACTGTAGATAATAATTGAATTCATCCTCTGTTTATTGCAACAGTATTGTTAATGTCTTCATAGGGGATATTTGGTTTAGGGCTGCATATTGTCTGTACTGGGTGCTGCTAATATTGATCTCCTCCTTAAAGAAGAGGTTTTAGATACCTGCAGGGTCACTATAAACCTATAGAGCAGAAACTGAAATACCCCAGATCTACATTGCTAGTGGGGAAGATGATGAACAACATGAAAAACAAGGGAAGAAAGTGTTCCAAACAAACCAGGATTCTACACTAATATAATCCAATGACAGCATGGTAGAAGAAATGTCAGAACAGGAGTTCAGAATATACATGATTAAAATGATTCATGAAGCAAAGGATGAGATAAGAGAGCAAATGCAGGCAATGGTTGATCACTCCACTAAGGAGTTGAAAGAGCAACTGCAGGAAGCAAAAGATCACCTCAACAAAGAGATAGAGATTCTGAAAAAGAACCAAACAGAAATCCTTGAAATGATGGAAACTATAAACCAAATAAAAAACTCAGTGGAAAGCATTACCAACAGACTAGATCACTTGGAAGACAGAACCTCAGAAAATAAAGACAAAATATCGAATCTTGAAAATAAAATTGCCCAAACAGAGAACATGGTAAGAAATCTTGAACAGAAACTCCAAAAATTATAGGATATCATGAAAAGACCAAATTTAAAAATTTTCAGTATTGAGGAAGGCACAGGGATACAAACCAAAGGAATGAACAGCTTATTCAATAAAATAATATCAGAAAATTTCCCAAACCTGAAGAATAAAATGGAAATTCAACTACAAGAGGCTTACAGAACACCAAGTGCCCAAAATTACAGCCGATCCACACCAAGACACATTATAATGAAAATACCTAACATACTGTAAATTCGGTGGAGTGGGTTCAGACCAAATTACGAGCTCGCTGCCATGGAAATATAAATAATGCCAGCAAATGGCCAAACCAGAGCCAGATGGAAGTGATATGCTTTATTAGAGATTGTGCTCCCGGGTGAGATCCCAGCCCTCTGGGGTGAAAGCGGGGGGTGGGAAAGCCAGAAGAAGTCATGAATGGCTTTGGTTGCTCAGGGTTTTTATACAGGGGGAAGGGACTGGGGGTCCTGTCCAGGAAAGGTGGGCCAAGGTGGACATCAGGGTCAGCAGGTTTCCTCCTGATTGGTCACCTCTGGCATGCTATCTGGCCCTTTGTGCTCACAGGGAGTTGCTAGGGGTCTTTTATCTGCTTCCTCCCCTGTAGCCACTTCAGTTTGACCCGACACATACAAAATAAAGATAGAATTTTAAAGACTGCGAGAGAAAAGCATCAGATTTTATATAGGGGGAAACCAATATAGATGTCAGCAGATTTCTCAGCCCAGACCCTAAAAGCTAGAAGGGCCAGGAACAATATATTTCAAGCTCTGAAAGAACATGGTTGCCAACCAAGAATCTTATATGCAGCAAAAGTAACCTTCAGATTTGAAGACAAAATAAAATACTTCCATGACAAACAACTTAAAGAATTTACACATAGAAAACCTGTGCTACAGAACATCCTCAGCAAAATATTCCATATGGAAGAAACAAAAAGCACCAATGTAAGAGAGCAAATGGAGGAACTACCCTAAAGGAAAAACCAATCAAAGGAGAAATAAGTTAAAAAATCAAAACTAAGCCACAATGACTAGGAATACAAATCATACCTCAAAAATAACCCTTAGTGATAATGGCCTAAACTCATCAATCAAAAGACATAGACTGGCAGATGGGATTAAAAAGAAGACCTGATAATATGCTGTCTTCAAGGGACTCATCTCATAGAGAAGTGCATCCACAGACTAAAGATGAAAGGATGGGAAAAAGCCTACCATGCACAGGAACTCAGTAAAAAAGTGGGGGTTTCCATCCTTATATCAGATAAAGTGGAATTCAAGCCAAAGTTAGTCAGAAGGGATAAAGAAGGTCACTTCATACTGCTTAAGGGAACCATAAATCAGGAGGACATAATGATCATAAATATTTGTACCCCAAACAATGGTACATCAGTGTACGTCAAACAAATCCTTCTCAATTACAGGAATCAAATAGACCACAACACATTAAATCTGGGTAACTTTAACACACCATTCTCACCTCTTTTGTAGATCTTCCAAACAAAAACTAAACAAAGAAACCATAGAACTCAATAACACAATCAATAACTTAGACTTAAGAGACGTATATAGAATATTCCATCCACCAACAAGTGAGTACCTTTTCTTCTCAGCAGCACATGGTTCCTTCTCTAAAATAGACCATTTGTTATGCCACAAAGCAGCCCACAGTAAATGCAAAAAAATAGAGATACTACCATGTATTCTATTGGATCATAATGGAATGAAATTAGAAATCAATGACAAAATAAAAACCAGAAATTATTCCAGCACCTGGAGACTGAATAATATGACATTGAATGATGCATGGATAACAGACAACATCAGGAAGGAGATAAAAAAATTCTTAAAGGTAAAGGAGAAAGATGATACAACATATCAAAATCTCGGGGACACTATGAAAGCGGTACTAAGAGGAAAATTCATTGCATTGAGCACATTCAAGAAAAGAATAAAAAGTCATCAACTAAATGAGCTAACCTTACATCTCAAAGCCCTAGAAAAAGAAGAACAGAACAACATCAAAAGCAGTAGAAACAGGAAATAATTAACATCGGAGATGAAATCAATGAAATTGAAACCAAAGAAACAATTCAAAAATTGACAAAACAAAAAGTTGTTAATCTGAAAATGTAAACAAAATAGATAATCTGTTAGCCAGACTAACAAAGAGGAGAGAGAAAACTCAAATTACTAAAATTCATGATGAAAAATGAAATATCATGACAGACAATATTGAAATACAAAACATCATTAGAAGCTACTTTGAAAATCTATATTCGAATAAAATAAGAAAATCCCAAAGACATGGACAAATTTCTAGAGACATATGATCCTCCCAAACTGAACCAGGAGGACATACCCAAATTAAACAGATCAATTTCAAGCACTGAAATAGAAGAAATCATCAAAAGCCTACCAACCCAAACAAGTCTGGGACCAGACAGATTCTTAGCTGAGTTCTAAAAGACCTTCAAAGAAAAACATACACCAATACTCCTGAAAGTATTTCATGAAATAGAAAAGGAGGGAACCCTTCCAAATTCATTCTATGAAGCTAGTATCACTCTGATACTGAAACCAGACAAAAACCCATCTAGGAAAGAAAACTTTAGACCAATATCTCTGATGAATATAGGTGCAAAAATCCTTACCAAAATTCTGGCAAATTGCTTACAAATACATATAAAGAAGATAGTGCACCCCGATCAAGTGGGGTTTATCCTAGGGATGCAAGATTGATTCAACATCAAGAAATCAATGAATGTAATTCATCACATCAATAGACTCAAAGTTAAGAATCATATGATTATTTCAATACATGCAGAGAAAACCTTTGACAAAATGCAACAACCCTTCATGCTCAAAATACTAGAAAAAATAGGGATGGTACGAACATACCTCAACATTGTAAAGGCTATTAATGCTAAGTCTACTGCCAACATCATTCTTTTTTTTTAAATTTATTTAATTTTGATTCATTGAGCACAAATGGAGTACAGCTATTGTTTCTCTGGTTGTACACAAAGTAGAGTCACACCATCTGTGCATTCATACATGTACACAGGGCAATGATGTCTATCACACATTCTCTTATTATTATTACCTCCCCCACCCCATCTCACCCCTCCTTTCCCTCTATGCTATCTATCCTTCCTCCATTCTTGCCACCCTTCAACCCCTCATTATGCATCATCATTCACTTATTAGACCATTCAGCGTTTGGATTTGTGCGATTGGCTAATCTCAGCGTAACAGTCTCCAACATCATCCATTTACCTGCAAATGCCATAATTTTGTTCTTCTTTATGGCTGAGTAATATTCCATTGTGTATATATACCACAGTTTCTTTATCCATTCATCTATTGAAGGGCATCTAGGTTGGTTCCATAATCTAGCTATTGTGAATTGAGCAGCTATGAACATTGATGTGGCTGCATCACTGTAGTAATCTGATTTTAAGTCCTTTGGGTATAGGCCAAAGAATGGGATAGCTGGGTCAAATGGTGGATCCATTCCAAATTTTCTAAGGAATCTCCACTGCTTTCCAGATTGGCTGCACAAACTTGCAATCCCACCAGCAATGTATGAGTGTACCCTTTTCCTCACATCCTTGCCAACACCTGGGGTTGCCTGTGTTCTTAAAAAAAGACATTCTAATTGGGATAAGATGAAATCTTAAGGTGGTTTTGATTTGCATTTCTCTTATAACTAGGGATGTTGTCATTTTTTCATAAATCTGTTGATTGCTTGCAGATCTTCCTCTGTAAAGTGTCTGTTCATTTCCTTGGCCCATTTATTGATTGGGTTATTAGTGTTCTTGGTGTAAAGATTTTTGAGTACTTGGTAGATTCTGGAGATTAGTGCTCTATCTGAAGTGTGTGTGGCAAAGATTTTCTCCCACTCTGAAGGCTCTCTCTTCACATTGCTGATTGTTTCCTTTGCTGAGAAAAAGCTTTTTAGTTTGACTCTATCCCAATCATTGATTCCTGCTTTTATTTCTTGCGCTTTGGGAGTCATGTTAAGGAAATCTGGTCCTAGGCCAACATGATGAAGATTTGGACCTATTTTCTCTTCTATTAGGTGCAGGGTCTCTGGTCTAATTCCTAGGTCCTTGATGCATTTTGAGCTGAGTTTTGTACAGGGTAAGAGATATGGGTTTAGTTTCATTTTGCTGCATGTGGATTTCCAGTTTCCCAAGCACCATTTGTTGAAGAGGTTATCTTTTCACCAGTGTATGTTTTTGGCTCCTTTGTCAAGTATGAGATATCTGGATTTATGTGGGTTTGTCTCTGTGTCCTCTGTTCTGTACCACTGATGAACCTGTCTATTTTGGTGCCAATACCATGCTGTTTTTGTTACTATGGCTCTGCAGTATATTTGAAGGTCTGGTAGTGTGATACCCCTGCTTTGCTCTTCTTGCTAAGAATTGTTTTAGCTATTCTGGATCTCTCACTCCTCCAAATGAATTTCATGATTGCCTGCTCTAATTATATGAGGTCTGTCACTGGAATTTTAACTGGAATTGCATTGAATTTGTATAGCGCTTTTGGTAGTATGGCCATTTTGACAATATTAATTTTGCCTATCCAAGAACATGGGAGAACTTTCCATCTTCTCAGATTCTCTTTAACTTCTTTCTTTAGTGTTCTGTAGTTCTCATTGTAGAGATCTTTCACCTCTTTTGTTAGATTGATTCCCAAGTACTTTATTTTTCTTGAGGCAATTGTGAATGGTATAGTTTTCCTAATTTCTCTCTCAGGGGATGCATCACTTATGAATAAAAAGCATTAGATATATGAACATTAATTTTATATCCTACTACTTTACTGAATTCATTTATGAGTTTCAGAAGTTTTCTGGTGGAATTTTTAGGGTCTTCTAAATAGAGAATCATGTCATCAGCAAATAGGGATTGTTTGAGATCTTCTTTTCCTATTCGTATTCCTCTAATTTCTTTGGTCTGTCTAATTGCTCTGACTAGAGTTTCAAGGACGATGTTGAACAGAAGTGGAGAAAGAGGACATCCCTGCCTTGTTCCAGTTCTTGGGGGAATGCTTTCAATTTTTCTCCATTTAGAATGATGTTAGCTGTGGGCTTAGCATAGATAGCCTTCACAATGTTAAGGAATGTTCCTACTATCCCTATTTTTTCTAGTGTTTTGAGTATGAAGGGGTGCTGTATTTTATCAAATGCTTTCTCTGCATCTATTGGAATAATCATGCAGTTCTTGACTTTAAGTCTGTTGATGTGGTGAATTACATTTATTGATTTCCAGATGTTGAACCAACCTTCCATCCCCGGGATGAAACCCACTTGATCATGGTGCACTATCTTTTTAATATGCTTTTGTATGCAATTTACTAAAATTTTGTTAAGAATTTTTGCATCTATTCATTAGGGATATTGGTCTGAAATTTTTTTTCCTCAATGTGTCCTTCTCTGGTTTTGTTATCAGGGTGATATTAGCTTCATAGAATGAGTTTGGAAGGGTTCCCTCCTCTATTTCATGAAGTACTTTGAAGAGTATTGGAATGAGCTCTTCTTTGAAGGTCTTGTAGAACTCAACTGTGAATCCATCTGGTCCTGGACTTTTCTTTGTTGGTAGGCTTTGATGACTTCCTCTATTTCCTTGCTTGAAATTGATCTATTTTAGTTGTGTATGTCCTCCAGATTCAGTTTGGGTGGCTCATATCCCTCTAGGAACCTGTTGATGTCTTCTAGGTTTTCTATTTTGTTGGAGTATAAATTTTCAAAATAGCTTCTAATTATGTTTTGTATTTCAATAGTGTCTGTTGTAATATTCCCATTTCCATCATGAATTTTAGTAATTTGGATTTTCTCTCTCCTTCTCTTCGTTAGTGTGGCTAAGGGTTTATCAATTTAGTTTATTTTTGCAAAGAACCAACTTTTCGTTTTGTCAATTTTTTGAATTGTTTCTTTTGTTTCAATTTCATTGATTTCAGCTATTATTTTAACTATTTCCTGTCTTCTACTACTTTTGGTGATGATCTGTTCCTCTTTTTCTAGGACTTTGAGCTGAATGTGAGGTCATTGATTTGTTGACTTTTCATTCTTTTATTGTATGCACTCCATGCAATGAATTTTCCTCTTAGCACTGCTTTCATAGTAACCCAGAGATTCTGATATGTTGAATCTTTGTTCTCGCTGACCTCTAAGAGTTTTTTATTTCCCCCCTAATGTCTTCTGTTATCCATGCATCATTCAATAGCATATTATTTAATCTCCAGGTGTTGGAGTAGTTTCTTTTTTAAACTTTATCATTGATTTCTAATTTCATTCCATTATGATCTAATAGAATACAAGGTAGTATCTCTATGTTTTTGTATTTGCTAAGAGTAGCTTTGTGGCATAACATATGATCTATTTTAGAGAAGGATCCATGAACTGCTGAGAAGAAAGTGTATTCACTTTTTGATGGATGGAATATTCTATATATGTCTGTTAAGTCTAAAGTAGTGATTGTGTCATTGAGTTCTATGGTTTCTTTGTTCAATTCTTGCTTGGAAGATCTGTCCAATGGTGAGAGAGGAGTGTTAAAGTCCCCCAGTATTATTGTGTTTTGGTCTATTTGGTTTCTGGAATTGAGAAGGATCTGATTGACGTATATGGATGCACCATTGTTTTGTCCATAAATATTTTTGATTCTTATGCCTTTGTGATTTATGCTTCCCTTAAGTTGTATGAAATGTCCTTCTTTATCTGTTCTGACTAACTTTGGCTTGAAGTCTCCTTTATCTGAAATGAGGATGGAAACCCCTGCTTTTTTACTAAGTCCATGTGCATGGTATGTTTTTTCCCAACCTTTCACCTTTAGTCTGTGGGCATGTTTTTCTATGAGATGAGTCTCTTGAAGGCAGCATATTATTGGGTCTTTCTTTTTAATCCAATCTGCCAGTCCCAATCTATGTCTTTTTTTTTGTTGTTGTTACTGGGGATTGAACCCAGGGGCACTCCACCACTGAGCCACATCACCAGACCTATTTTGTATTTTTATTTAGAGACAGGGTCTCACTGAGTTGCTTAGGGCCTCACTAAATTGCTGAGGCTGGCTTTGAACTTGCGATCCTCCTGCCTCAGCCTCTCAAGTGCTGGGATTACAGGTGTGCGCCACCATGCCCGGCTCGTCTATGTCTTTTGATTGATGAGTTTAGGCCATTTACACTTAGGGTTATTATTAAGATATGGCTTGTATTCCTGGTTATTTTGACTTATTTTTGGATTTTAATCTTACTTGGTTTTTCCTTTAATTGGCTGTTCCATTAGGGTAATTCCTCCCTTTGCTGACTTACATTGTTGTTTCTCATATCTTCCTCTTGGAATATTTTGCCGAAAATTTTCTGTATGACAGGCTCTCTATTTTTGAATTATTTTAGCTTGTGTTTATCATGGAAGGATTTTATTTCATCTTCAAATCAGAAGGTAAGTTTTGCTGGGTTTAAGATTCTTGGTTGGCATCCATTTTCTTTCAATACTTGGAATATATTTTTCCAGGCCCTTCTTGCTTTTAGGGTCTGGGCTGAGAAATCTGCTGATATGCATATTGGTTTCCCCCTATATGTAATCTGTTGTTTTTCTCTTGCAGCCTTTAAAATTCTGTCTTTGATTTATATGTTAGGTATTTTCATTATAATGTGCCTGGTCGTGGATCTGTTGTGATTTTGTGCATTTGGTGTCCTATAAGTCTCTTGAATTTGATTTTCCATTTCATTCATCAGATTTGGGAAATTTTCTGATATTATTTCATTGAACAGATTATTCATTCCTTTGGTTTGTGTCTCTGTGCCTTCCTCAATCCCAATAACTCTTAAATTTGGTCTTTTCATGATGTCCCATAACTTTTGGAGGTTCTGTTCATGATTTCCTACCATCTTCTCTGTCTGGTTGAGTTTGTTTTCAAGATTAAATGCTTTGTCTTCGTTGTCTAAGGTTCTGTCTTCGAAGTGTTCTAGCCTGTTGGTTAAGCTTTCTATTGAGTTTTTGATTTGGTTTATTGTGTCCTTCATTTCAAGGATTTCTGTTTGTTTTTTTTTTCAGAATCTCTATCTCTTTATTGAAATGATCTTTTGCTCCCTGCAGTTGCTCTTTTAGCATTGCCTGCATTTGCTCTCTTGACTCCTCATTTGCTTCTCGGATCATTTTAATTATGTACATCTCCCTTTCTGACAATGCTTCTGCCATGTTGTCACTGGGTTCTTTTGGTATAGTATCTGGGTTTGTTTAGGACACTTTCTTCCCATGTTTTCTCATGTTGCTAGTGTATCTTCCCCTCTAGTAGTGCGAATCCTAGGTATTGCAGTTTCCCCTTAAAGATGTATAGGGTTCCTGCCTATTTTCAACACCTCCCCTTGAATTGAGAGATCACTATTGGCAGCACACCATATAAACAATATGTGTCCTTAATCTAAATAGTCCCTATTAAGATATTAACAGTGTTGTCTTAATAAACAGTGATGAGTTCAAATTATTATCTTCAGCAGAACCAGTAAGTTTGCAATAAGGACTGCAAATCCTAATGTTGGACAGAGAGAATGAGGATGGGTATTGGACAAAACACTAATGAGATAAGAAGTGAGTCTACAGATATTCTATGTCATATGAATAGTGGAAGTGGAATTAAATGAAATAGGTTGTTAGCGTGAGGAAAAAGAGATTCTCCATGGAAATGGATATATAAGAGGGAGATAGTATGATAAGCATAATAATAAAAGAAAAAGGTAGGAATATAGTGGATATATTAGGAATAATCGTGGTATTACAATTAATTTAAAAAACATTCTGTGATAAAAATATATTGTACAGTTCAAACCTCTTATTTTTCAATGGCCTGATGTTTGAGAGGTACTTGTTCAAGCAGTGACCCAAGAAGGGTGCTGTCCCACTACCTCCAGGTTGGGAATGATCAGTGCTTCTGGGCAGAGTTGGCCTGGTGTTGACAGATGATTAGATGCAGTACAGGTGCTAGACACTGGGCTTGGAAGTGGGCCTGGGCACTAGACCCAGTTGAGGAGGGGGCACAGAACTGTGTTCAGTGATGGAGACACTGGACTTGATAGCCCAGGCAGGCCTGAACTAGTGCTGGGGGCTCAGGCAGTCGCAGGTGGTTGCTCTCTCCCGGGGACGCTGTAAAGTGACACTGAAGGGCCTAAGCCCCCACCTGCTGGGGCTAGGGACTCCAGCTGCTGCAGGCTGGAGCTCACTCAAGGAGATGCCGTGAAATGGCGCCGGAAGACCAGAGCTCTGCTCTGGGGATTCGGGCAGCTGCAGGTGGGCATTCTCTCCCAGGGAAGCTGTAAAGTGGCACCAACGGACCTAAGACCCCTCTGCGGCTAGGGACTCCAGCTGTCACAGGTTGGAGCTCTCTCCAGGAGCCGCTACAAAATCCCAACATCATTCTTAATGGAGAAAACTGAAAGCATTCCCTTTAAAAACTGGAACAAGACAGGGATGCCCACTATCACCACTTCTATTCAACATCATGCTTGAAATACTAGCCTGAGAAATTAGACAGACCACAGAAATTAAAGGTACACATATGGGAAAAGAAGAACTCAAACTGTCACTATTTGCTGATGATCTGATTCTATATTTAGAGGATCCAAAAAACTGCACCAGGAAACTTCTAGACCTAATTAATGAATTCAGCAAAATAGCAGGATATAAAATAAACACATATAAATCTAAAGCATTTATACACATAAGCAATGAGTCATCTGAAAGAGAAATTAGGAAAATTACCCCATTTACAATAGCCTCAAAAAAATAAAATACTTGGGAATCAATCTAACAAAATAGGTGAAAACCTACAATGAAAACTACAGAACACTAAAGAAATTGAAGAAAACCTTAGAAGATGAAAAGATCTCCCATATTCTTGAAGAGGCAGAATTAATATAGTCAAAATGGCCATACACATATTTAATGCTCTACACATATTTAATGCAATTCCAATTAGAATCCCAATGACTTTCCTCATATAAATAGAGAAAGCAATCATGAAAGTCATCTGGAAGAACCGAAGACCCAGAATAACCAAAGCAATCCTGGGCAGGATGAATGATGCAGGAGACATCATAATACCAGACCTTAATCTATACTACAGAGCAATAGTAACAAAAATGGCATGGTATTGGCACCAAATTAGACAGACCAATGGTACAGAATAGAAGACTCAGAGACAAACCCTCATAAGTACAGGTATCTCATACTAGACAAAGGTGCCAAAAACATGTAATGTAGAAAAGATAGCCTCTTCAACAAATGGTGCTGGCAAAACTGGAAACCATATGCAGTAAAATGCAATTAAACCCCTATCCCCTGTACAAAACTCAACTCAAAATGTGTGGGGATGTAGGAAGAAGCCACAGAGGCATATGTTCCCCTAGGCTGCAAAATAGTACATTCCTAAGGAAAATCTAGGAATAATTCATGCTTGGGCAGAAAACTGTCAAGTGACTAGATCTGCCGAAGGCCATTGCCTCACCCTTCCTCATATCCTCCTCCCCTTACCTGGCTGCATAACCTCTGGCTGGACCGCCCTCACAGGCGATCTGGTTTCAAGCTTCTTTGTACTCTGACTCCCCTTGTGTATAAAAAGCACTCCACATTTGAATCTGCTCTCCTGGTGCTGAGTTGTTTCTCTGTTGCCTTGCCCCCTCTTGAGGAAGACCCACACGTGCGGCCACAGAACACAAATGAACACAAAAATGGATCAAGGATCTAGGAATTCGACCTGAGACCCTGCACCTAATAGAAGAAAAATTAGGCCTGAATCTTCTTCTTGTTGGCTTAGGACCAGGTTTCCTTAACGTAACCCCCAGAGTGCAAGAAATAAAAGCAAGAATCAATAAATGGGATGGATTCAAACTAAAAAGGTTTTTCTCAGCAAAGGAAACAATCGATGTGAAAAGAGAGCCTACAGAGTGGGAAACAGTCTTTTCCACACACATTTCAGAGAGAGCATTGATCTGCAAAATTTATAAAGAACTTAAATAACTTTACATCAAAAATACAGAGAACCCAATCAATAAATGGGCTAAGGAATTGGGCAGACACTTCACAGAAGAAGATATACAAGTGATCAACAGATATGTGAAAAAGTGCTCATCATCACCAGTAATTAGATAAATACAAATTAAAACCACTCTATGATTTCATCTAACTCCAATTAGAATGGTTATTATCAAGAACACAAGCAATAATAAGTGTTGGCGAGGATGTAGGGAAAAAGGCACACTCATACATTGATGGTGGAGTTGCAAATTGGTGCAGCCACTCTGGAAAGCAGTATGGAGATTCCTCAGAAAACTTGGAATGAACCTGCCATTTGACCCAGCTATCCCACTCCTTGGTTTATATCCAAAGGACTTAAAATCAGCAATGTACAGTGATGCAGCTACATCAATGTTCATAGCTGCTCAATTCACAATAGCTAGATTGTGGAACCAACCTAGATGCCCTTCAATAGATGAATGGATAAAGAAACTGTGGTATATATACACAATGGAATATTTTTCAGCCAAAAGGAATAATAAAATTATGGCATTTGCTGGTAAATGGGTGGAGTTGGAAAATATCATGCTAAGTGAAATAAGACAAGTCCAGAAAACCAAAGGTCAAATGTTTTCTCTGAGAAGTGGATGATGATACATAATGGGGGAGGGAGGGTTGGTGGGGAGTGGGGCAAGAGAAGAAAGGAGGAACTTTGGATGGTGTAGAGGACAATGGGATGGGAGGGGCTGGGGGAAGGAAAGAGTAAACTGAAACAGACTGTATTACCCTATGTATATTTAAGATTACATGAATTGTGTGAATCTGCATTGTGTACAACCAGAGAAATGAAAAGTTGTACCACATTTGTATATGAAAATAATGTGGAAAAGTACTGTCATGTATAACTAAATATAAAAGATAGAAATTAAAAAAAACAAAGAAAAATATTTGCTCCTTTTTGCTTAGTCATTTTCTTGAGTAGTGATAAAAATCAGAATGCAACAATTATGAATTACTTTTTGTATTTTATTCATTATAAAATTTACATATGTATCCAGCCAATATAAATTTGATTAAATTAAATTCTTGAATAAATTATATATTACTTTATGTGACTGCATAATATTTCACATATAAACATACCATTTGAGAATATTGACCATGAGGGAATTTCCAAAGCATATTAATGAATTACCAATATATGAGTCTAATTTTATATCATATAATTTTTATTACAAATTACATAATTTAAAAATATAAAATTTATATATTTTTTGCAGTGCTGGAGATGGAACCCAGGGCCTTGTGCTTGACAGGCAAGTACACGACGAACTGAGCTATATCCCCAGCCCCTAAAATATATTTTTTAACATATTAATATATATTTTGTAACATGCACATGTGTGTATACATATACACACAGCACATAGTCCTACCTTTCTGTGTTTCAGTATTTTTAAAAAATTGTGTCTGCATTGAACATGTACAGACTTTTTTTGTCATTTTCCCCTAAAAATACAGCATAATAACTATTTATATGGCATTTACATTGTATTAGGTATAATGTCATCTAGGGATGATTAAAAATCCACAGGAGGATATGCATAGGTTATATGAAAATATTGTGGCATTTATATAAGAAACTTGAGCATCTCTGGATTTTGATATCTGCAGGTTGTTCTGGAACCAATGCCCTGCAGATACTGAGAAATAACTATATATATGGTTACAGTATATAGTAAAATATTGAAAGTGATTCTCTCTCCATATACCAAAATAGAATTAGGAAGAATAAATTCTTGTGTTCTATTGCACAGTAGTGTGACACAAGTTCATAATAACCTATTCCATATTTAATGAAGTATTAGTGAAAAGGAAATCTAAATATAAAGAAATGATAAGGAAATAGAAATCCTAATTATACACTGTACCCTTTTAAATATGTATAATTGACAGATGTTAATTAAAAAGTAAATAGTTATCTCTCCAGAGGAGATTTCTGTTTTCATCTTCCCACTTTCATGTATTTTAGACATTTTTTTGGTGATCATATTAATTTTTCAACCTGAGAAAAATAATACATTTCAGACTATTAATAAATCATATGTATGTTTTAATTACATGTGTTGGTATGATGTGGCCTGTTACATGAGTGTTCTACTTTTAAAGAAATTTAATAGTATTTTTCATGACAAATTGGCCTTTGAAATCTATTTGACACTCATATAAAGGATCAAGTTTCCCTTCTTATTTCCACTGCAAGAAGACTTAGAGTCATATTAGTTGACTATCCTTAGCAATAACAACTAGAGAGGCTTTTGTGGTATGAACTTGCTGTCTTTTTCCCACCTGCATTTTATAATCTTTCTTATTTTCTTCCTTCACTTATATTTTCAATGTATTGTATTTTCTGGTATTTAACTCATCCTTCTAAACCATCTTCAATCCCTTTTAGAACAGGAGAACAATTGGAGAATGAATGTATCTATACATGCATACACACATACACATTTAAAATAAGTATATCATAACTCAGTTTTTGAGATTTTAAAATATTCCCTAGGAGAACATCCATTCTTATAAGGTGTGTTAGTTGTACAATTTGTTGGCAGTTTTAGCACACAAAAGTTATTTATCTTATCATGTTTCTCTGCAGGTGCATTTTTCCTTTAGTCCTTATCTATCACAGCCATTATTTTAATCCCTGTCTCACGTAGTCCTGCTGTGTTGGTATCTGGTCCACAAGAACAATATAGTCTCCTAGAAAAGCACTGGTGTTGAAGTCAGAATTTTAGAGTTTGTGTCCAGGTTCTGATAATTACCAGCCATCTGGCCTCAGGTAAGTTTTGAAACAATCTGAGCTATTTCATTAGTGAAGTAGAAAGATCATACACTTTTTATTACTAGTTAATGCAGTTTTTATTATCAAGATCAGAAGTATAGGCAGTTCCAGCCAGGAGGAGCCCAGAGGACCAGCCGCTTGACTTTCCCAGCCACTCAACCTTCCGCCCAGGCCCAGACCAGACCTGCTTCCATGGGGGTGCAGTTCCAGCCGGGAGGAGCCCAGAGGACCAGCCCCTCGTCTTTCCCCGCTGCTTGACCTTTCCTGTGGACCTGACCGGGCCTGCTCGGAGGGCATGCAGTTCCAGCTGGGAGAAGCCCAGAGGACCAGTCGCTCAACTTTCCCCACTGCTTGACCTTGCCCGCAGGCTCGAGCACCACATTATCAAGCACCTCACAGGCAACAGACTACTGAAAAATAGGAGGTTTGAACAGTACAGTATAATTTTATTGCTGAACTTTTTAAAAATAGTATTACAATTATTCTCATTATACCTACTATATTCCCACCCTTTTTTAAATTAATATACCTATCACTCTATTGTCCTCTTATTTGTTTCCTTGGTGACTCTTTTCTCATGCTGACCACTTATTTCTTTTAATCCCACTTTCACTATTTCTACGACATAGTACCTTTATAGACTCACTTCCTATCTCATTAACGTTATATTGTACACCCATCCTCATCCTCTTTTTCCGCCATTTGAAATTGTGTTCCATGTTGCAAACCTATAGGTTTTGCTGTAGATAATAAGGTGGACCCATCTCTGTATATTATGCCAACAGTTAATATTTCATCTCTTCAAGGTGAGGTATTGAATATCTGCAGGGACATGATAAGTCTTTAAAGGGAAATGGCAATACCTCTGATTCGCACTGCTAGAAGGGAAGATACATGAGCAACATGAGAAAACAAGGGAAGAAAGTGTCCCAAACAAACCTAGATGCTATATCAATAGAACCCAATTACAACATGGTAAAAGGAATGTCAGAAAGGGAGTTCAGAATGTACATAATTAAAATGATCCAAGAAGCAAATGATGTGGTGAGAGAGCAAATACAGGCTATGAATAATCAACTAATAGAGCAATTGCAGGAAGCAAAAAATCATTTCAATAAAGAAATAGAAATTCTGAAAAAAAAAACAGAAATCCTTGAAATGAAGGAAACAATAAACCAAATTAAAAATTCAATAGAAAGCATAGCTTACAGACTAGATCACTTGGAAGACAGAACCTCAGACAATGAAGACAAAATATTTAATCTTGAAAACAAAGTCGACCAAACAGAGAAAATGGTAAGGAATCATGAATGAAACCTCCAAGAAATATGGGACATCATGAAAAGACCAAATTTAAGTTATTGGGATTGAGGAAGGCACAGAGATACAAACCAAGGGTATGAACAATCTGTTCAACAAAATAATATCAGAAAATTTCCCAAATCTGATGGATGAAATGGAAAATCAAATACAAGAAGCTTACAGGACACCAAATGCACAAAATTACAACAGATGCACACCGAGGCACATTATAATGAAAATACCTAACATACAAAATAAAAAATAGAATTTTAAAGGCTGCAAGAGAAAAGCATCAGATTACATACAGGGGGAAGTCAATATGAATATCAGCAGATTTCTCAGTCCAGACCCTAAAAGCAAGAAGGGCCTGGAACAACATATTTCAAGCTCTGAAAGAAAATAGATGCCAATCAAGAAACTTATACCCAGCAAAACTTACCTTCAGATTTGAGGATGAAATAAAATCCCTCCATGATAAACAAAAGCTTAAAGAATTCACAAGTAGAAGGCCTACACTACAGAATATTCTCAGTAAAATATTCTAAGAGGAAGAAATGAAAAACAACAATGTCAGTCAATAAAGGGATGAATTATCCTAAAGAAATAGCCAATTAATGGAGAAACCAAGTCAAGTTAAAAGCCAAAAATAAGTCAAAATGACCGGGAATATAAGTCATATCTCAATAATAACCCTGAATGTTAACGGCCTAAACTCATCAATCAAAAGACATAGACTGGAAGATTGGATTAAAAAGAAAGACCCAACAATATGCTGCTTTCAAGAGTCTCATCTCATAGAAAAGAACACCCACAGACTGAAGGTGAAAGGATGGGAAAAAACATACCATGCACTCAGACTCAGTAAAAAAGCAGGGGTTTCCATTCTCATTTCAGATAAAGCAGACTTCAAGCCAAAGATACTCAGAAGGGATAAAGATGGTCACTTCATACTGAATAAGGGAAGCATAAATCCCCAAGACATAACAATCATAAATATCTATGCTCCAAACAAAAGTGCACCCATGTATGCTAAACAAATACTTCTCAATTCCAGGAACCTAATGGACCACAACACAATACTACTAGGTGATTTAATACATCTCTCACTATTGGACAGGTCTTCCAAACAAAAATTGAACAAAGAAACCACAGATCTCAATAACACAATCAATAATTTAGACTTAACAGACAAATATAGAGTATTCCATCCAGCAACAAGTGAATACACTTTCTTCTCAGTAGCACATAGATCCTTCTCTAAAATAGACCATATGTTATGCCACAAAGCTACTTTTAGCAAATACAAAAATATAGATATAATACCCTGCATTTTGTCAGATCATAATGGAATGAAATTAGAAATCAATAATAAAATAAAAAACAGAAACTATTCCAACACCTGGATATTAAATAATATTCTATTGAATGATGTATGGATAACAGAAGACATCAGGGGGGAAATAAAAAAAATTCATAGAGGTAAATAAGAACAATGATACAACATATTGAAATCTCTGGGATGCTATGAAAGCAATACTAAGAGGAAAATTCATTGCATGGAGTGCATTCAACAAAAGAATGAAAAGTAAACAAATAAACGACCTCACATTACAGCTCAAAACCCTAGAAAAAGAAGAACAGATTAGCCCCAAAAGTAGGAGAAGACAGGAAATAATTAAAATCAGAGCTGGAATCAATGAAAATGAAACAAAAGAAACTATTCAAAAAATTGACAAAACAAAAAGTTGGTTCTTTTAAAAAGTAAACAAAATTGATAAACCCTTAACCCCACTAACAAAGAGAAGGAGAGAGAAAATGCAAATTAATAAAATTCAGGATGAAAAATGAACTATCACGACGGACACTATGGAAATGCAAAACATAATTAGAAACTATTTTGAAAATCTATACTCCAACAAAATAGATAATCTCGAAGACATCAGTAGGTCCCTAGAGAAATATGACCCACCCAAACTAAATATGGAGGATATACACAATTTTAATAGATCAATTTCAAGCAACGAAACAGAAGAAGTCATCAAGAACCTACCTCCCAAGAAAAGTCCAGGGCCAGATAGGTGCACAGCTGAGTTCTACAAGACCTTCAAAGAAGAACTTATACCAATACCCTCAAAGTATTCCATGAGATAGAAGAGGAGGGAACTCTCCCCGACTCATTCTATGAAGCTAATATCACCCAGACACCAAAACCAGACAAGGACACATCAAGGAAAGAAAATTTCAGACCAATATCCCTAATGAACATAGATGCAAAAATACTTAACACAATTTTAGCAAATCACATACAAAAACATATTAAAAAGATACTGCACCATGATCAAGTGGGTTTCATCCCAGGGATGCAAGGTTGGTTCAATATCCAGAAATCTATAAATGTAATTCACCACATCAACAGGCTTAAAGTTAAGAACCACATGATTATTTCAATAGATGCAGAAAAAGTATTTGATAAAATACAGCACCCCTTCATACTCAAAACACTAGAAAAAAATAGGGATAGAAGGAACATATCTCAACATTGTAAAGGCTATTTATGATAAGCCCACAGCCAACATCATTCTAAATGGAGAAAAACTGAAAGCATTCCCTCTAAAACCTAGAACAAGGCAGGGATGCCCTCTTTTGCCACTTCTATTCAACATCGTTCTTGAAATTCTAGCCAGAGCAATTAGACAAACTAAAGAAATAAAAGGGATTCAAATAGGAAAAGAAGAACTTAAACTATCATTATTTGCAGATGATATGATTCTATATTTAGAGGACCCAAAAAATTCCACCAGAAAACTTATAGAACTCATAAATGAATTCAGTAAAGTAGCAGGATATAAGATCAACACTCATAAATCTAATGCATTCTTATTCATAAGTGATGAATCCTCTGAAAGAGAAATTAGGAAAACTACCCCATTCACAATAGCCTCAAAAAAATAAAATACCTGGGAGTTAATTTAACAAAAGAGGTGAAAGACCTCTACAATGAGAACTACAGAACACTAAAGAAAGAAATTAAAGAAAACCTTAGAAGATGGAAAGATCTCCCATGTTCTTGGATGGGCAGAATTAATATTATCAAAATGGCCATACTACCAAAAGTACTGTACAAATTCAATGCAATTCCAATTAAAATCCCAATGACAGACCTCATAGAAATAGAGCAAGCAATCATGAAATTCATTTGGAGGAATAAGAGACCTAGAATAGCTAAAGCAATCCTTAGCAGGAAGAGTGAAGCAGGGGGTATCACAATACCAGACCTTCAACTATACTACAAAGCAATAGTAACAAAAGCAGCATGATATTGGCAGGTAGACCAATGGCACAAAATAGAGGACACAGAGACAAACCCACATAAATACAGGTATCTCATACTTGACAAAGGAGCCAAAAACATACAATGGTGAAAAGATAGCCTCTTCAACAAATGGTGCTGGGAAAACTGGAAGCCCATATGCAGCAAATTGAAACTAAACCCCTATCTCTCACCTTGCACAAAACTCAACTCAAGATAGATCAAGGACTTAGGAATTATACTAGAGACCCTACACCTAATAGAAGAAAAAGTAGGTCCAAATCTTCATCATATCAGTCTAGGTCCAGACTTCCTTAACATGATCCCCAAAGCACAAGAAATAAAAACACAAATCAATAATTGGGACAGATTCAAACTGAAAAGTTTTTTCTCAGCAAAGGAAAGGATCAGCAATGTGAATAGAGAGCCTACAGAGTGGGAAAAAATCTTTGACACACACACATCAGATAGAGCACTAATCTCCAAAATATATAAAGAACTCAAAAAACTCTACACCAAGAATACAAATAACCCAATCAATAAATGGGCTAAAGAAATATGCAGACACTTCACAGAAGAGGATCTACAAGCAATCAACAGGTATATGAAAAAATCTTCAACATCTCTAGTAATAAGAGAAATGCAAATCAAAACCACCTTAAGATATTATCTCACCCCAATTAGAATGTCTATTATCAAGAATACAAGCAACAATAGGTGTTGGTGAGGATGTGGGGAAAAAGGTACACTCATACATTGCTGGTGGGGTTGCAAATTAGTGCAGCCACTCTGGAAAGCAGTGTGGAGATTCCTCAAAAATCTTGGAATGGATCCACCATTTGACCCAGATATCCCATTCCTTGGCCGATACCCAAAGTACTTAAAATCAGCATACTTCAGTGATGCAGCCACATCAATGTTTATAGCAGCCCAATTCACTATAGCTAGATTGTGCAACCAACCTAGATGCCCTTCAATAGATGAATGGATAATGAAACTGTGGTATATATACAAAATGGAATATTATTCAGCCATAAAGAAAAATAAAATTATGGCATTTGCAGGTCAATGGATGGAATTGGAGAAAATGATGTTAAGTGAAATAAGGCAATCCCAAAAAACCAAAGGCTGAATGATTTCTCTTATAAGTGGTTGATGACACATAGGGGGGTGGGGGGAGGTATGGGCAGAATGGAGAAGGGATGGATTGTATAGAGGAAAATGAGGGGTGGAGAAGGGGTGGGGAAGGAAAGATAATAGAATGAGACAATCATCTTAACCGTATGTATATTATATGAATAGGCAAATTATATGATTCCACTTTGTATACAACCAGAAAAATGATAGTTGTACTCCATCTGTGTACAATGAACTAAAATAAAAAAATATATTCAAAAAAATAAACAAAATAAGTTAAGAGGCAAAAAAGGTCAGAAGTATAAAAAATTCATATTAGATTCATGTATGTTTATAAAGTTTTAGACAAAGGTGTCTTGGCTTACAAAGTCTGAATTTGCCAGGCTGATCACCTTAACTGAGGATTGTATTTGCCCAATAGGCACTAATTGTATCTCTAAAAGATCACTTTCATAAATTGCAAGGGTATTTTCCAAACGCATTTCTCTATATGAACAATTTTCTAAGCATTGGTCCTGAAAACGTTGGTGGGATTACTCACTTTTTTCCTTTCTGGGAAGACACTGATTGTTTAACTGATAGCAATCATTTTTAAGAACCCAGTCTTCACTGGAACTACGTGCATATTTGATGTAGCAGTAGTCATTAACATTGGGAATTTGCAAGAAATAATGCTTTAGTGATTGCATCAAAACTTGTTTATCTGGTAATGTTTTAATTTCATTTTGTGCCTCCCTTGCCTCATTGTTTGAGGTCAGCATGGGCAGTCTGCACTTCAACATGTGAGGGTCAATTTATTATTAGTCTGGTGCCGTGGAGGCTGAGATGTGCTGTCCAAATTTCTACTTCAGGTCTGAAGCACTTATTTCCCAGGAGTGTTGATTACTGCCAGTTTAGAGTACATCCCTAGGAATTGTCCTTGGCAGACATGGTTGTCTATTCTAAGGTCTCAAACCCTTCTCAGCGGCAGTCAGCATTGAGTGAATGAGTGTTGTAGGATATAAGGTAAGTTCCTTTTCCTCAACTTGGGACATCCCTGAAGGGCCACCCCAGCCTCAGAGTTTTCTCTGAAGGTGACTGGTCTCTTTTACAACAACTTTATTATGTTTCAGTTTCTCCCATACTCTCTTACATGTTCTGTTCACAAGATCACTCCCCTGAAAACTGCTTGAGTCCATTTCCAGATAACCCAACCTGAATACCAGCAAAAGTTTTAGAAGTCCCAAGATGAATCTTAAGGCATGAGTTAGTTGTTCAGTCAATTGTCATTCTCTATTTCTTTTCTTTTCTTTTTTTGAATACCAGGGATTGAACTCAGGGGCACTGGACCATTGAACCACATCCCCAGCCCTGTTTTGTATTTTATTTAGAGACAGGATCTCAGGGTCTCACTGAGTTGCTTAGGGCCTTTCTTTTGCTGAGGCTTGCTTTGAAATTGCAATCCTCCTGCCTCAGCCTTCCAAGCCTCCTGGGATTACAGGCATGTGCCATTGTGACCAGCTCTCCTTTCATACAAACCGAACTCCCATTTTACTAGACTGTCAATGACTTATTTATTTCCTAGACTGCACTCCAAGGTACACATTCAACAGAACTCTGGCCAATGTTACTTAAACAGAAGTCACTGATTTTTAAATGGGCTAAGTGAATTGTATGTCCTTCTACCTATCAGTCTCTCTTCTTCTTTCCCAAAGAGTAGTATTTTTAATGCTAGAAGGAAAGATGGGGGAAAGACCAATAGAGTTTGAAACCTCAGTTGTAATATCCTTCAGCTCCTGAACTAATTTTATCCACCACTTAACTTAGGTCTTTCCTGTTGTGCAATGAGTTGAAATGCATTTTGCTGTCATGTGTAACTAATTAGAACAAATAATTTTTTTAAAAAGAAAAAATGTATCATGTCTATGTCATTGTTTTTTAATTTTTTTTTTATATTCAGCTAAGCTCAATGTCTATCTAATATAGTTGGAGAAAATACTTTTAGGCCCTGGATTGAAATGAAACCAATGTTGAAGTTCAGAGTCTTAAGTTAGATGATCTGCCTTTGAGTCTTGGTTTGTTGACCTTCCCTGTGTCCCTTACATGCACTTTTTTAATCAGAGAGAATATTATCTATGACAGCTGATTCTCAATGAGGACTAAATGACAGAATAGATATAGAAGTGTCTAGTCCAGTGCTCATTATAAATGTTCTGTTATTATCAGTTTACTTCCTTTACACATGACCTACAGTCTCTCATGGCTACATGTTTATCATTGAAGGTTAGAGCATATCAGAAGTCCTATGGGGGTGCTACATCTGAGAAGTTCTAATAGGCACCTCTCTGATTCTTTTTTCTTGTTGTTGTTTTTATGTACCAACTCAAATTGAGGTTAACTTCTTACTGACCTATGATTTCATGAAGTCATGCTACATAGTGTTCCTATAAAATAGAAGGCATGTGAGAATGTGTTATAGTTTGATTCCCTGGGAAGGGAATTATGGGACTTATTATCATTTAGCTTCTGAGTTACTGTTGTTTGAATGTGGTGTGTCCCACAAAGGTTCATGTACTGGAACCTTGGTCCCCAATGTGGTGATGTTGAAGGGTGGTGGAACCTTTAAGACATGAGGCCTAATATAAGGTTATGGGATATCATTCTCCGAAGTGATGAATGCTGTTCTTGTGTGGTGAATTAGTTCCTGTGAGAGTGGATTGTTCATAAAAATGAGGCCAACCCATATATGTGGTACATTTTGCATACACGGTCCTTCTCTGTTTCTTTGCTGTGTTGTTACCCAAAGAGGCCTCACCAGAGACCAAACAGATGGGTCTACCCTATCTTGAATTTCAGTCTCCGAATCTGTGAGCTAAATAAATCTCTTTTCTTTATATATAACCTGGTTTCAGGTATTTTGTTACAGCAACAGAAAATGGACTGAAACATAGTGTTTATATAGGAATATAATATATAGATATATAATATGTAGATTCAATCCCTGTGGAAGTGAGGAGAAGGAGGCATGATTGGGCAGAGGAAGAAATTGAGCTCTGATACCCATATCATATAGGCCCAACAATACCCTATGGGGAAAATGGTAGGACAAGGAAGGCCCTGAAGAGTTTTTGTTTTCCAAATTGGGCTGAGAGGGCCAGGCATTTATATACTCGCACAGGTGCAGAAATTGTGTGTAGGCTACCTAGAAAGGAGGTATGACCTTTGCAACACTGATCTCTGTAGCTCATGCAGTCCCTGAAGAGGCTAACAACTGGCAACTGACTTTCTAGGACAGTCTCAACAGCTGGAGCAACATGTCCTTCACTGAAGAAAGATCTTGTCAGAGGCTCGTCCCAGTGTCTATGACAGATGGGAAGCACAGACAAAGTAACAAGAAATGATAATGCTGAAACTTAAAGAAAAACTACTGAACTATTTTCTTACTATGGGCTAAGGCTGGTCTAACTCCTGGTTAGAGGAGTTTTTGATACTGTCCTTTAAAAAGAAATGACTAGAAATTCAGTTTGCTTTACACCATTCCTCAAAAACTCACAATGTTGGCCTTATTTCCTTGGAAATGGAAAAACGGGATTGTGCCCATGACATTCAATGTAAAATATCTGGGATACCATATTTAAAAGTTCTCAGTGTTTTTAATGAACTATACTGTCAATTCAGCAAAAATTAATGATTGGTTTGATTGTTCTAAAATTAGTCCATATAGAATTAAAACATACGGTATGTAATCACTGAAAAAGAAATTTACATACAGTATCCCACATAATCCATACAACTGTGTTAGAAGACTGGAGTTGACACATTCATTTTCTACATTTCCTGTGGTTTTATGGAATTCTTTACTGATTTCCTTAGTTCCTCAGAGCAAAAAAAAAAAGCAAACAAGCAAACAAAACAAACAGGGGGAGAAGGGAGATTTATGTTCCACAATTTATAGAGCTGGTATTTTTTTTTTCAAATGGCATTTCCAATAATCTCAATATTTTCCTTTTCTGGGATATTGCTGGGGCTTACTAAGGTGTAGAAGGGTTAGAGAGATCATTTATCCCATCTTACCCTTTACCTTTTTGTCACCAAACTCTACTTATGCTTTTATTTAACATTGTGTGTGTGTGCATGCACAGCTACAAGCACATGTATATGTGTGAGAGAGAAGTTTTTCAGTTGAAAATTTTGAATCTTATACACATTAAGCAATTTTCTCAAGCTAAGTAAGTAGTAGAATATAGATTTGAACCTACACATATTTACTCTGATTTCTATTTTTTATATTTTGCTTCCCACCTCATATGAGTGCACCCCTCATGCGTCCTTTCCTGGTCCTTTATTTCTTAGTCAGAATCTGTTCCCAGACATCATTGGATATATCACTATATAATCCATACCCTCTGTAAGTAATAATTCTGAATATAGGTTCTAGTATTCTAAAGTATGGAGTGTTTATCCTCTTTAAATCAAACAACACATACCAACCTGATTCTTACCATAGGTATTGGGTTGTGAATGTAGAGACTAAAATGAGACCAGTGTTGAATCATTAGTTAAACCTCCATTTTTGAGATCTGGCTTTGGACTACTGTCAGAAATGTTATTTAAGAGCTTCCCCTTTATCTGATTCTCTGTCACTATCTCTCTTGCTTGACCTCTGCCTATTTCTTTTTATATCTAATTTTCTTTTTCTTTCACTCTCCATTCTTGTCTTTCCACCTCTCTGTTTTTGTTTTTAATTTTATTCTCTTTGCCTATTTTCTATTCTCTCTCTCTCATCTCCATATACATCTCTCAGATATGTCTTTCTATCTCTTGTATGTCTCTTCTCTTTTCTTTATAATGTACAAAGGCTCGCTAGGAACTATTTTGCTTCTTGAGAGATCTTCAGTTCTCCTAAATTAAATTATTTGGTTAAAAAGTTTCTCATAATAACCATAGCATAAGAAAACTGATTAGATAGATGAGATGAATATTTAATTATAAATCTTTGAATACTTAGTTTTGTAAAGTCATAATGTCTTTAGAGACTTTAATGTCATTAGTTAATTCCTACAACTTCTACAGATGGGCTTCTTCCTTAATCCTCCACAGAGAAGACCCGGGTATGACTGAGACCTTGTAAACCTTCCCTCTGCACTGAAGTGGCCCTATGAAGTTTACTTACCTCGGGCTTTAGAATGGAGATCAGCAAACTGTAGCCTGTGGGCCAAATCCTGCCTGCTGCTAGTTTTTATATGAGCTATGAGTGAAGAATGGTGCTTACATTTTTAAAGGATTTTTAAAAGGGGAAAAATAATCTGTAGCAGTAACCATATGTGACCTATAAAGCCTAAAATATTTACTCATAGTCAAGGTTTCAGATTCATGCTTTACAGAATTTTGCATGGAATTCTGCTTTACAGAATTTTCCCACCTGACTTCTCTGGGACATTAAAAGGATGTTCCAACAACTTTTCCCACACTCTCTGAGGTCATGTTCCCAAGACGTAGAGCTTGAGGTTTTTGGATGTGGTTTAGTGAAGGAGTGTTCCCAGTTGAAAGCTCTAATAGAGTAAGGAAATCAGAAAAGAGCAGGAAAAGAAGTCAGGCAAAGATATGCATTCAGTTGTAGTCTAAGCTCAGTGTGATGTCACAGGGAGCTGTAACACATTATGAATATGACAGATTTGTCCCACCTAGGGACAAGGAGACTAGGCTCTAATACCCAAGTGTCACTAAGTCATTAGTAATGGACCAAGGAAAGGAGTCTGCATAGCATCCTAGACCCCTCTGTACAAGGCAGATTCCATTGACCTAGAACAATTCTCCAGAGATAAGTGAACTATAACCTGTTACCAGCTCACACACACAGCAGTTGGAGAATGCACACAATAGCCTGATTAAGGAGATCTGGGCAGGGAACCAACAGTAACTACTTATAGTCTAGATGATAAAAGGTTCCTCTAACTTTTTACCCCTGTGGGCAGTTCAGATTCTGTCCTGCACTGCATAGAAGTCCTTGATTCTAAGTGGCTTTCTGGCAAGGACTTCAACATCTTATTCACAGATACACAGCATGCCTAAGAGGGGAGTGTTAACCTTATGAACATGTGAGAAGCCCAATCTTTCTGCTAGATTAGAGAATAAAGAGTGATGGAGTCATGTGTAGTTGCACATGCCTGTAATCCCAGTGATTTAGGAGGCTGAGGCTAGAGGATCACAAGTTCAAAGCCAGCCTCAGCAACTTAGTAAGGCCTTGTCTCAAATTTTTTAAAAAAGCCTGGAGATGTGGCTTAGTGGTTAAGTACCCCTGGGTTCAATCACTGGTACCAAAAAAATGTGCTGGAATGTCTGAGCTGGATAGGCTTTAAAGGTAGTCATATCCAATACAACTGTTTTTAAAGAAAAAAAAATGAGTGATTTCTCAAGGTTTATTGAGAGTAGCAAGCCACTAAGTTAAGAACTACATCCTTGTTCACTAACTTATTGTATAGGGTATTTTTCGTCATTCCATGATGTATCTCTGGCCTGAATACCTAACATCACAGCAATGGCTGGGTAGTGTTTCTATGCTTGAGGAAAGACGAGAAGAATTATTAATTTTCTCTGCTACCTGATCCATGAACTACTTTGTCCATGATGTGGAAAGTTATTTTTTAAATTGCAATTAATATTTTTTTTGGTACTGGGGATTAAACCCAGGGACATTTAACCACTAAGCCACATCCCCAGCCCTTTTTATTTTTTTATTTTGAAACAGAGTCTCACTAAATTGCTTAGTTCCTCACTAAGTTGCTCATGCTGGCTTTTAACTTGGGATCCCCCTGCCACAGCTTCCTGAGTTACAGGAATACTTCTCCACACCCAGCTATAATAATTATATTTTAAATAAATGTTTTATCTTGGAGTGGTTTTAAGTGTATAGAATTATTGTGATATAGCACAGAGAGTTCCTGTGAGCTCGAGATTGTTTTCCCTATTAACATATTGATACACTATTCAATATAACCATAAATATTTCTATATGTAAACATCTCTATATATATTTAGTTGAAATTAGATTCTGTGTTAACTTTCTATTACTGTATCAAAATACCTAAGATAATCAACTTAAAGAGAGGAATGGTTTATTTTGGCTCACAGTTTTGGAGGCTTCAGTCCATGACCAACTGGCCCTATTGCTTGAGTCTTGGTGGCCCATTATGGTGTGAGGCAGGCCAGAACAACCCCTGCACCTTATGATTAGGAATGAGAAAGAGGGACTAGAATCCCATTATTCCCTTGAAGGGCAAAACCCCAATGGCCTCCCACTAGGCACCAACTCTTAAAGTTTCCACCACCTCCCAATAATGCTAAGCTATGGAATATATCTTTAATAAATGGGCCTTGTCTCCAGTTGTAAGTCATCAGCACAGGGATCATGCTAGCTTCCTTCTCTTGCTTACCTGTAACCTCCTACTCCAACAGTGAGATTTGACTTCCACTATCTATCATCCATTTAATTTTTCAGTTCCAGTGTATGTGTAAGTTATTTTCAGAATTGTTAAATCATACTGCCACGGGAAACAAAATTTTAAGAACATTGGTGTTTATATATAGGCCTTTTTGCTTTTTGTCTTATGAACTCCATTTATTTCCAAGGTAACTTAGGTCAGCACCTCTTCATCTACCCACTTCAATGAGGATTTTATTTTCAAGAAATTGCAATACATTTAGGTTGTTTTGTAACATTATGTTTTCCATTTTTGGATATCTTAAATTACCTTCTAATAAATTTGAATACATTTAAGTTTACTTTTTGCGCTGTATAATTCTATGGGTTTTGACAAAGACTTAATGTTATTGTTTTCACCATTGTAGTATTGGATACTCTGGAAAGGACAAAACTAGAAAAAGTAAAAACATCAGTGGTTTACAGGAGTTTGGGAGGAGGCATATCAGGGCTGAATAAGAGGAAGCAATAATTTTCTGGAAAAAATGAATTGTTCTTTCTTTCCATTTTTCAGGAAGAGATTGTGAAAAATTGATGTCATTTCTTAAAGTTTGGTACATTTCACAATGTACCAATCATCTGGGTCTGCTGCTTTCTTTAGACATATATTAATTATTAATTCAACTTATGTAATACAGGGTTATTTGAGTTAACCATTTCTCTTCTCCTTTTGTGAATTTTGGTAATTTATATCTTTCAGGAAATTGGTGTATTTCATCTAGTTGTCAAATTTATAGGTATGGAATTGCTCTTAGTATCCATTAATGTCCATGTGATCAGTAGTAATGAACCTACTTCATTTCTAATATTGGTAAATTGGGTCCTCTCTGTCTGTTTGTCTTTATCAGGCAACTTTGCAAAGGATTTATCCACTCTTTTTTGGTCTTGATCTTTTCTAAGAGTCAGCTTTTGGTTTCACTGATTTTTCTGTATTGTTCTTCTATTTTAAATTTCACAGATTTTTACTCTAATTGTATTATTATTTTTACACTGTTTGCTTTAGACTTAAATTGTTCTTTCTCTTGTTGCTTAAGGTTTAAACTTAGCTTTTGATTTTAGATCTTTCATCTTTCCTAATATATACATTTTGTCCTACAAATTTTCCCCTGAGTTTTGCTTTCACTACAGCTTACACATTTTGATGTGTATTTTTATTTAATTCTAAATGTTTTATTTTATGATCTAAGACTTTTTAAAATTCCAGTCCTTTGTAATTACATTTTTGGAACTAGGGATTGAACTAAGGGCTGGCATATGCTACACATGTGCTCTACCATTGAGCCATAGCTACATTCCCAGCCCTTTTTATTTTTTATTGTAAAATTTTGGAACAGGGTCTAACTAAGTCATTTAGGCTGGCTTCAAACTTAGGATATTCCTTCTGTAGACTACTGGGATTACATGTATGCGCCATCACACTTGGCAAGACTTCTTTGACCCATCTCTTATTACAAGTGCATTTTTTAATCCTCAAATATGTTTAGATTTTCTAGGTGTCTTTCTGTTACTGATTCCTATTTTAATTTCCTCTGTGGTCAGAAACATTCTCTGTATGATTTCTGTTTTTGTAAATTTGTTAAGATAGAGCTTATGGTCTAGAATGTGATCTATCTTGGTGACTGTTCCAAGCAAACTAAAGAAGAATGTATATTATTCTGTTGGATGGTATATTCTATTAATGTCAATTAGATCAAGTTGATAGATAGTAGTATTCAAGTCAACTGTATTCTAATTGATTTTCTGCCTCCTTGAACTATCACTCACTGACAAGGCTATTGAAATCTCCAACTATAATACTGGATTTATCTACTTTTTCTTACATTAGTCAGTTTTAGCCTCATGCATTTTGGCACTCTGTTGTTGGGTTCATACATGTTTAGGATTGTTATATCTTCATTAGGGAACTGATCTCTTTTTTATTGTGCATTGCCTCTGCTTACCCCTGGCAAGTTTCCTTCCTCTGAAGTCTGCTTTGCCGGAAGTTTATATTGCTACTTCTGCTTTCTTGTCATAAGTATTAAGAGTAATTTTCTCCTTTGTTTTTAAACTATTGGTTTTAAAATTTAAAGTGAATATCTTGTAGACAACAGTTTTCTCCATCCATTCTGAAAATGTATCTTTTAATTGATGCATTTAGACCATCCTATTCAATGTAGTTTCTCATGAATTTTTAATATCAATCATATTTGTAATTGTTCTGTAGTGATTGCTTGAAGTTTCTTTCCCTCCTCTATAAAAACAGTTTATATACTTTTATTTCCTCTTAAAATCTCAATCATGTTTTAAAATAGTTAATGGTTACCCTGCAGTTTGCAATGTACATCTTAAACTCATCTAAGTGTACCTTTGTATAGTACTACATTGTCTCACTTATAGTGTAGGTACCTTATAACCCCTGATTCCTCTCTTATCTTCCTGCATAACAATGCTTTCCTTCATTTTACTTATCCACATTTTATAATCACCAAATACCTTGTTGTTATAATTAATTTAGGCATATAGTTATATTTTAAGTCAATTAAACAGTAAGTAAACAATTTTATTTTACTTTTATTTTGTTTCTTTTTTATTTTCTTCCTTTCTTTATGTTAATCCAAGTTTATGACTTATTATACTTTTCCTTCTGCCTGAAGAAAATCATTTCTCCTTTCTTGTGGGACAGGTCTACATGATAAATTCCCTCAGATTTTAGTATTTGTGAGTGTCTTTATTTCTCAGTCATTTTAGAAGAAGAATTTCACTGGAAATGAAATTCTAGGTTGATGGTTTTTATTCTTTGAAGAGTTTAAATATTTCACTTCACTGTCTTCTATTCTTTGTAGTTGCTGACAAGATGTCCATTATAATTTGTATCCTTATTCCTTTGTAGGAATTTTTTTCCCTCTATCTTTTTTCAAATTTTTCTGTCATAGTTTTTTTTTTGCAGTTTGAATATGATATGCCTACATAAAGGTTTTTCTTGTATTTATTCTGTTTAGTGCTGCCTGAGTTTCCTGGATCTGAAGTTTGATGTCTGTCATTAATTTTGGAAGTTCTTAGCCATTATTATTTCAAATAGTTTATCTGTTCTTCTTTCCCTTCTGTTGGTGTTACAGTTATTCATACAGTACAATTTTTGATATTTTCATATTTTTCAGATGTTTGACTTTCCCCCATTCTTTCTTGCCCTTTGCATTTTAATTTGAGATGTTTCTATTGATTAGTCTTTAAGCTTACTGATTCTTTCCTCAGCTAAGTCTACTGATGTAAAGGCACTCCATTTTTGTTACACTGTTTTTGATTTCCAGTCTTTCATGATGATGATGATGAAGAAGAAGTACTAGTAGTAGTAGTAGTAGAAGTAATAGTAGTAATAGTAGAAGTTTATGCTGGAGATTGGACTCAAGGGCATTCTATCACTGAGCAATATCTCCAGCCCTTATTTTTTTCTTAATTTTGAGATAGGGCCTTACTAAGTTGACATGGTTAGCCTTGAACTTGCAACCCTCATACTTCAGCCTCCTGAGTAGCTGTGTTTACAGGTGTGTGCCTCCATTCCTGGCTAAGCATTTCCATTTGATTTTTTTTCTTAGAGTTTCCATCTCTCTGCTTCCATTACCCATCTGTTCTTGCATGTTGTTTACTGTTAGGATTTTTTAAAATTAGTCATCTTGTAAATTCCCCATCTGATAATTCCAACATCTCCTCTTATCTGTTTTTGATGCTTGCTTTTGCCTCTTTAGGTTTTTTTTCTTGTCTTTTAATTTGAGATCTTTATGCCTTTTTAAAGCTATATATGTTGTGTCACTTAATAGAAATAGAGGATTTTTGTTACCCTAACTAGGAATTGGGCTTTTTTTGCTATTTTCTATAGCTCTAGGAATGAACCCTCCAGGATTCAAAACCCTCTATTGTCATTTTTCTCTCCCCTCTTAACTTTGGGCTTTCCCATGTATTTCTTCTCAGATACAGTCTTTCAGTTGTTTTAGCTCTTATCCATTCTTTTTTTAAATGTTGGTATTGTGGAAGATATATGCAATTTAAATCTCAGACTTTTACTGGGATTTTTGCTCTGACCTTTGACCTTCCCCAGCATTTCTTCTTTTGTAGTTCCCCAGTGCCTTAAGTGATACCTGAAATTTGAAGAGGGCTAGAGTCAGAGGACTGAACTCTCCTAAAATTAAGTGACAAGGCTCTGGTAAAATCTTCCCCACACAGAGTAGGACTTTCTAATGGAGAAAACTCTGAAAATCTTTCATAATGATTATTCCTCTCTTAACCCTTGCCAGACTTATAAGGTATATCTTTATTAGATCCCCTGCTATGCATTCTTAGAAGGAAAGCTTATATGAGATTATGTGGATCACATAAAACTCTAGCCCTCAGGAACGTCTTGTTGTCATCATAGTCTACACTTAGCTTTCAGTAACTCCTCAAATTTACCATTTAATTGTTCCTAGCAGTTTATGGTTTCAGCGACTTATACTTCAGACAGAAGATTTTGGCTGTCTTTAGATTTGACCATGTCTTCCAATTTAATTGCAACCCTTTGCACATCTAAGAAAAGTTATTGATTTTCATTTTGTCAACCTTTTTCTTGTAAGAACTGGAGTGATAATTTCCAGGCATTTTCTATATCAGAACTGAAACTAGAAGCCCTACTAATCTCTTCAAAATGAAAATATTCTTGCTCTCTTGTTTCTGTCCACCCAGTATGAAAATCCTTTCCTTTCTACCATTATATCCTCCTTTAGAGGGTTTTCTCAGCAGAGATATTTGCCTTAAGAACACTGATTTCTCTTTTATATCACAATTGTCTGCTTCTTGGAATGCAAAGTGCTGAGGGATATTTAAGTACAACTTCACTTTGTACCTAAAAATCTGCTACATCTCATAACTAGTCCCTATAATGAAGTCTTCTTCCATCATGCCTTGGTAAAACATTCATATGTACTTTCTCACAGAGATTCCACCATGTTTTCTTCCATTTTTGTTTACTTTGGGAATCTTTCAGAGTATCAGACAAGTTGTATGTATTCAAACTGAGAATTTAATTTTATTTTCTTCTCATGGGGATATGAAGCCTATAAAAAGTATGGTGTAGGACATAATTGAGCATCTGTTTTAAATGTATCTAACAGGATATGATGACCTGCACAAATCACAGTAGATTACAGTGGTGTAGATTTCCACATAACCAGAAATCTGGTAGGAGACAATCCAGATTTGGGCAGGACAGGGTTGGGCAACATCTCAAAATTACAGTTTTTTAAAAAATGCCTTTCCTGTTTGTCATAGCTTGTGGCTAGATTTTTGAATCCTGGTCTCAAGATAGTTGTCACACTTATACCAAGCTTTTTTTTTCAGAGAAGAGAAATGTCCAACAAACTAGTTATTTATATCAATTTATTTCAAATTCCTACTCCTAGTGGAAGAGAGCCTGAGAAAATGAGTGTTTAACTTTTGTAGTATTTCCAGAAAATGCTGGGAAGAATAGGTTGAAAATGACTGTGAAGTGATACATGGTGGCAGCTTCAATTGACTTGCTCACCTGTTTCAGAAACTATGTACTTTCTTATTTGATCCTCATTGCATCTCAGTGACAGAAAAGGATGGTGAACAGTCTGGTGTGAATGAGGAACAGATGCTTTGACTTTCATTGTTTATTCTTCTTATCTTTTAAGGCCCCTTTCACAATTCTACTCATTAAAACTGGGCCACTTCAACATCTTCCCCTAAAAACCTATTCCTGTGCATGGTAGTACATGTTTCAAATCCCAGTAACATGGGAGGCTAAGGTAGGAACATCAAAGGTTCAAGGTCAGCCTCAGCAACTTAGCAAGACCCTCAACAACTTAGCAAAGCCCTTTCTCAAAATACAAAAAGAAAATGGACTGAAAAAGACAGTTAAAGTGCCCCTCTGTTTGAGGTTCAATTTCTAGTGCTGAAAGAAAGAATGAAAGAAAAAGAAAGAAATTATTTTCTTATTTACTCATTTAGGTTTAGATATGTGCCAGTTTTGCACCTCTACTAAAAAGATGGTCAGAGTTAGGGGTACAAATGATTTATTGGGAGAAAATGCCTATGAGAGAGAGAAGGGCATGAAGCAGAATTGTGAAGAAAAACCTTGTACTTTACTTATGATAAAATTTTGGCCAATCCAATAAAGAGCTGTTAAGAAAAGATTTTCCATTAGAGTGCTACATTAGGCAGAAATGGCCAGATTCTACTATCCCCATTATGATCAGTCATTGGTTAGAAGATGCCTGGGAAAGGGTAAATTTAATTCAAATGTTGCAGTGAATCCTGAAGACCCTACAATAGAAACTGTCAGCTAACCACTCCTTTCACAGCTGAGTGCCACATTCTTTCTTGAAGGGAGATTTTGGTGATGTACCTCCATGGCCGCCACCTAATTATTTTCTGTCATTTTAATTTTCAAATTGTCCACAAATACTTGTTAAATTCCTACTATGTGTGAACTGATCTGCTAGACTCTTTGATGATGCAAGGAAGTGTAAGACATTTGCTGTAATATATATCTTGTATTCTCTCCCCTTCACTATCTTAGTCTGTTTTTTTCCCTAGTTTCCAAGTTTTTATTTGTATATAAGAAATTGTGCATTCTAATAATTAAAATCATTTGAACAAAAATGGAAGTTTCGGGGATATGGCTCAGTTGGTAGAGTGTTTGCCTCACAAGCACAAGGCCCTGGGTTCAATCCTCAACACTGCAAAAAAAAAATGGAGGTTTGATTAAACTGCATTTTATAACCTATAGGACATCATGGACTACCTTGAATTTTACTCTGTTTCACAATTCTCCCACCCAGCTTCTTTCTTCACCAACATGCAAGGAAAAGATTCCTTCCCTGTCAGGGAGATGGGAAGATGAGAGGGGCAGTTCTCAGACTTCATTGTCAGTAGTTATTAATTCTTCAATGTGAAAGGGGCCGCACTGTCATTTCAACTTGATTCTAACTTTTCTGTACCTTATAAATTTAAACAGCTAAAGCAAGTAAAATATGGCAATCCTTGTGGAATATACACTGCACTGCACGATGATCAGTGCATATCTCATCAGAATCTGCCTGCTTATTTCTCTGGTTCCATAGTTTCTTAGAAGGTAGAGAATTTTTCTCCTGCATTTCTGTCTTCTTCAATTTTTAATTACCAAACTTCTCAGTATCAGCCATATTGGGTTTGTCAGATGTGGTTGTGAAGGAGGTGGAGAGAGACACTTGAGCAAACAGAGTCCAGTCTGCACAGTGGCCATGTCCCAAGGTTTTATTCTGTTTTCTGTTGTTAATAACATGGAACCACAGACTAGGTAAGGGATCATGAAAAGAGGTATATTTTGGTTCATGGTTCTGAACCAAGATTAAAGGGCCACATCTGATGACGGCTGTCCTGCTAGAAGAGTCTCAAATCAGTGCATGGAATCACATAGCAAGAGACAGGGAGTATATAAGAGGCCTAGCACAATTGGTTTTTATAGCAGGCCTACTCTTGTGATAACCCATTAACCCATTAATCTATAAATCCATTAAACATATGACTGAATTCATCCATGAGAACAGAGCCTTAATTCCCTCTTAAAGTTCTTACTAGTTCCACCCTTTTATTACTCATAATGGGAACTACATTTCAACATGACTTTCAGAGGAGACAAACCATCTTCAAACCATAACATCCACCTTGTTCTGTGCTGCTGAAGCCTAACCTTTATGGAATGTAACACAGGGTTCTAGTGAACTCTGGTTTTCAGTCAGATCTGACCAATGGAGAACCTTGACAGCAGACTGAAAGGAAGAGAATAATGAAGAGGGAAGTTTTTTCCTTGAAATCTCTTTTTCGAGGTCACCAGGGGTTGGCTGTGTCCCTTACCCAAGGCATAATTTTCTCTCCTGGGTTCCAATAACTTCTCTATATATCTTCATCCCTTCGGGCATAGAAGTAGTATCATCTACAACCTATCGAACTGTACAAATAGGTTTGTGCACTATCCCTTGTTGTTTCCCTATACCTTCCCCAAACCTTTATCAGATTCTTTGTAAATCAATCCTCTTCAAATTATCTTAATTGGACTGTGCCATCTGTTTTCATTTGGGACCCTGACTCATGCACTTGCTTTTTTGTTTTTATATACATATGCCATTTCTACCTAATTAGTTTTACATAGGCAACTTGAGACAAAAGTTGAAACTTATCTGAGTTCTTAATAAATGTCTTTAATAAAATACAGTTTCTTGGGCTGGAGTTGTGGCTCAGTGGAGGAGTGCTTGCCTGGCATGTGTGAGGCCCTGGGTTCAATACTCAGCACCAAGTATAAATAAAAATTAAAAAATCCATTGAAAACTAAAAAATATTTTAAAATACAGTTTCTCATATGAATACTTATTCATTTCTCCACTTATCCATTCATTTGACCATGTGTTTAGGGCTTGCCATGTGCCTTGTGTTATGTTAGTTAATGTATGCAGGGATACTGGTTCAGCAATGAGGAACCTGGAACATAGAATCTAACCATAAAGCACAGTCAAACAACAAAGAGACTAAGATTGAAATATACCCAGTGAATTTAGAATATGTTTTGGAGAATGTGATTATTTTTAACCTATGAAGCAAGGAAAGGCTTTACTGAAAAAGTGACATTTAAGTTGAAAAAAATGTATGGTCACCGGCTCAATTTCCACATGACTGGTAATGAAGAATGGTAATGAAGGGAAAGACAAATCTGAAAAAGCTTATATAAGCTAGATTGTAAATGGTACTGTATACCATCCTAAGGAGCTTGGATGCCATTTTATAGACAGTGGATAACTTTTGAAGGTTTCTATTCAGGGGAGTAAGGAGGGCCAGATGTGGCTTTTATAAAGTTGATCTGACAAATCCTGGAGGGTAAATTGGAGAAAAGTGAGACTCAGGTTGTTTAAAGCAGTTATTACAATAGTTCAGATAAGAAGGGAGGAGGACTTGGACTATGATAGTAGGGAATAATAATTTAGAAATGTTGTTGAGTCATTAGGGTAATAGGAAGGTACTTCATCAGGTAGGAACTATAATTTTTGAATGTCATTGACTGCCAGGAGCAGCATAAACTCATTTTCAATTGTTTATAATAATCTGGAAGTAAATACCCTACCCTAATGAAAACTGAGCAACAATGTGTTAGTGTGTATTATCTGTTTAAAATGGGAAGAATGAGTTATCTCTGCTTCAAATATCCAATGTAGTTATATAGCAAAACCATTTTTTTTAAAAGAATATCCTATGGGGAAAGAAACTCTATGGAAATAATATGTAAATAGGCTATTACTTTGTGACTCTGGCTATATCCACTTTCCATCATACGTGATTGTGAATTTGTTTCTACTAAGGAATTGCCTTTTCTTTTTTATTATTGGTGGCTTAGATTATTTTCCTCTTTATAAAAACAAGAGTTATGTAGCCTAGGGAAAAAATTGAAAGTAATAGCACTTTCTGTGAAAAAATACACTTAAAAGCTTAGTATTTTAAATAACACTGTGTTGTAAGTTTCGGTATTCACTTAAAGATTTTTTTTCCTATTGCTAACTTATTCATGCAGTTCCTGGTGATGTTAATGATAATCATTGTGTACTTTTCAAGAAGAGAATAAAATTTTCCCCAAAAAATAACTCTTGAAAATATCTCAGATTCAGTCCTTCAGAAAACGTACAGTGAAAAGAATTCATTGTGCCCTTTATTTTCTTGTTTTTGCTTTCATTGTCATCAAAAATAAATATTGACAAGGGAGAAGTATTTTAACAAAGAAATAAAAGTAGAGCCTTAAATATACAAAAGGCAAAGGATATAATATGCAACTTATTTTAAAATTATATAAGTGGAAATATGAATATGAAAAGGCTTAACTAAAGATATAATGAGGAGAACACTGGACTGTGGCTGCCTGAGTTCCCACCACGGATCTCAGGCCTTTAGGTGCCATTTTACAGCATCTCCAGGAGAGAGCACCAGCTTGTAGCTGCCTAAGTCCCCAGCGCAGAGCTCAGGTCTGCCTGGGCCATCAAGACCAGTGTCTCCATCACTGAGCACAGGTCTGCGCCTGCTCCCCAACTCAGTCTAGTGCCCAACCCACACCCTGGCCTGGAATCCAGTACCTGTGCTGCGACTGATCATCTATCAACACCAGGTCGCCTCTACCCAGAAGAATTGATTATTCCCAAACCTATAGGTAGGGGGACAGCACCCTTCTTGGGTCACCATTTAATCAAGCACCTCTCAAACATCAGGCCATTGAGAAAGAAGAGGATTGAACTGTACAATATATTTTTATCGTAGAATGTTTTTAAAGTAGTTGTATTACTACAGTTATTCCTAATATACCCACTATATTCCTACCTTTTTCTTTTATTAATATTCTTATCACTCTATCTTCCTATTATATATCTGTTTCCCTGGAGAATCTCTTTTTTCTCATGACAACAACCTATTTCTTTTAATTCCACTTCCACTATTCCTATGACATAGAATATCTATAGACTCCTTATCTCATTAATGTTATGTCCTACACCCCTCCTCATCCTCTCTGTTCAACATTAGAAATTGCAGTCCATATTGCAAACTTATTGATTATGCTGCAGATAATAATTTGAACTCATCTCTGTTTATTAAGACAACACTGTTAATGTCTTAATAGGGACTATTTAGATTAAGGATGCATATTGTTGATATGGTGTGCTGCTAATATTGATCTCCCACTTCAAGGGGAGGTACTGGAAATTGGCAGGAACCCCATAAGTTTTTAAGGGGAAACTGCAATACCTGGGATTCACACTACTAGAGGGGAAGATACACTAGCAACAGGAGATACATGGGAAGAATATGTCACAAACAAACCCAGATACTATACCAAAAGAACCCAATGACAATATGGTAGAAGCATTATCAGAAAGGAAGTTGTACATAATTAAAATGATCCAAGAAGTGAATGAGGAGTCAAGAGAGCAAATGGAAGCAATACTAAAAGAGCAACTGCAGGAAGCAAAAGATCACTTTAATAAAGAGATAGAAACTCTGAAAAGAAACCAAACAGAAATCCTTGAAATGAAGGACGCAATAAACCAAATAAAAAATTCAATAGAAAGCTTAATCAACAGGCTAGAACAAATGGAAGACCTCAGACAATGAAGACAAAATATTTAATCTTGAAATCAAACTCAACCAGACAGAGAAGATGGTAAGGAATCATGGACAGAACCTTCAAGAATTATGGGACATCATAAAAAACCAAACTTAAGAGTTATTGGAATTGAGGAAGGTACAGAGATACAAACCAAAGGAATAAATAATCTGTTCAATGAAATAATATCAGAAAATTTCCCAAATCTGATGAATGAAATGGAAAATCAAATTCAAGAGGCTTATAGGACACCAAACACACAAAATCACAACAGATCCACAACCAGGCACATTATAATGAAAATACCTAACATATAAAACAAAGATAGAATTTTAAAGGCTGCAGGAGAAAAGCATCAGATTACATATAGGGAAAACCAATACGAATATCAGCAGATTTCTCAGCCCAGACCCTAAAAGCAAGAAGGGCCTGGAACAACATATTCCAAGCACTGAAAGAAAATGGATGCCACCCAAAAATCTTATACCCAGTAAAACTTACCTTCAGATTTGAAGATGAAATAAAATCCTTCCATGATAAATGCAAACTAAAAGAATTAAAAAATAGAAGCCTGCCCTACAGAAAATCCTCAGCAAAATATTCCAAGAGGAAGAAATGAGAAACAACAATGTAAGTCAGCAAAGGAAGAAATTACCCTAAAGGAACAGCCAATTAAAGGAAAAACCAAGTTAGATTAAAATCCAAAAATAAGTTAAAATGACTGGGAATACAAGTCATATCTCAATAATAACCCTGAATGTTAATGGCCTGAACTCATCAATCAAAAGACATTGACTGGCAGATGGGATTAAAAAGAAAGACCCAACAATATGCTGCCTTCAAGAGACTCATCTCATAGAAAAACATGCCCACAGACTAAAGGTGAAAGGTTGGGAAAAAACATACCATGCACATGGACTGAGTAAAAAAGCAGGGGTTTCCATCTTCATTTCAGATAAAGGAGACTTCAAGCCAAAGTTAGTCAGAATGGATAAAGAAGGACATTTCATACTACTTAAGGGAAGCATAAAGCAGCAAGACATAACAATCATAAATATTTATGCACCAAACAATGGCACATCCATGTACGTCAATCAGATCCTTCTCAATTCCAGGAACCAAATAGACCAAAACACAATAATACTGGGTGGCTTTAACACTCCTCTCTCACCACTGGACAGATCTTCCAAGCAAAAATTTAACAAAGGAACCATAGAATTCAATAAAAAATCGCTAAGTTAGACTTAACAGACATACATAGAATATTACATCCATTGATAAGCGAAAACACTTTTTTCTCAGCAGCTCATGGATCCTTCTCTAAAATAGATCATATGTTATGCCACAAAACTACTCTTAGCAAATACAAGAAGATAGAGATACTACCTTGTATTCTATCAGATCATAAGGGAATGAACTTAGAAATCAATGATAAAATAAAAAAGAAACTACTCCAACATCTGGAGATTAAATAATATGCTATTGAATGATGCATGGATAACAGAAGTTATTAGGGAGGAAATAAGAAATTCTTAGAGGTCAACAAGAACAAAGATAAAACATATCAAAATATCTGGGATACTATGAAAGCAGCGCTAAGAGGAAAATTCATTGCATGGAGTGCATTTAATAAAAGAATGAAAAGTCAACAAATCAATGACCTCACATTACAGCTCAAAGCCCTAGAAAAAAGAGGAACAGATCATCACCAAAAGTAGTAGAAGTCAGGAAATAATTAAAATCAGACTGGAAATCAATGAAATTGAAACAAAAGAAACAATCCAAAAAATTGAGAAAACAAAAAGTTGGCTCTTTGAAAAAATAAAATTGATAAACCCTTAGCCACACTAATGAAGAGAAGGAGAGAGAAACTCCAAATTACTAAAATTCTTGATGGAAATGGTAATATTACAACAGACACTATTGAAATAAAAACATAATTAGAAGCTATTTTGAAAATTTATACTCTAACAAAATAGATAATCTCAAAGACATCAACAGGCTCCTAGAGGCATATGAGCATCCCAGACTGAAGCTAGAGGACATACACAATTTAAATAGATCAATTTCAAGCAATGAAATAGAAGAAGTCATCAAAAGTCTACCAATAAAGAAAAGCCCAGGACCAGATGAATTCACAGCCGAGGTCTTTAAGACCTTCAAAGAAGAGCTCATTCCAATACTCCTCAAACTATTCCATGAAATAGAGGAGGAGGGAACCCTTCCAAATTCATTCTATGTAGCCAATACCACCCTGATCCCAAAACAAGACAAGGACACAAGAAGAAAAGAAAATTTCAGACCCATATCTCTAATGAACATAGATGCAAAAATTCTTAACAAAATTTTAGAGAATCGCATACAAAAGCATATTAAAAAGATAGTGCTCCATGACCAAGTGAGTTTCATACCAGGGATGCAAGGTTGGTTCAACATCCAGAATTCAGTAAATGTAATTCACCATATCAACAGAATTAAAGTTAAGAACCACATGATTATTTCAATAGGTGCAGAAAAAGCATTAGATAAAATAGATCACCCCTTCATGCTCAAAACACTAGAAAAAATAGGGATAGTCAGATCGTTCCTTAACATTGTAAAGGCTAACTATGCTAAGCTTACAGCCAATATCATTCTAAATGGAGAAAAATTGAAAGCATTCCTCCTGATAACTGGAACAAGGCAGGGATGCCCTCTTTCACTGCTTCTATTTAGACAGACCAAAGAAATGAAAGGGATGTGAATAGGAAAAGAAGAGCTCAAACTATCCCCATTTGCTGATGACATGATTGTATATTTAGAGGAGCCGATAAATACCACCAGAAAACTTCTGGAACTCACAAATGAATTCAGTAAAGTAGCAGGATATAAAATTAATGGTCATAAATCTAATGCATTTTTATTTATAAGTGATGAATCCACTGAAAAAGAAATTAGGAAAACTACCCCTTTCACAATAGCCTCTAAAAAAATAAAATACTTGGAAATTAATCTAACAAAAGAGGTGAAGGACTTCTACACTGAGAACTACAAAACACTAAAGAAAGAAATTACAGAAAATCTGAGAAGATGGAATGATCTCCCATGTTCTTGGATAGGCAGAATTAATATAGTCAAATTGGCCATACTACCAAAGGCGCTATACAAATTTAATGCAATTCCATTTAAAATCTCAATGATCGACCTCCTAGAAATAGAGCAAGCAATCATGAAATTCATTTGGAGGAATAAGAGACTCAGAATAGCTAAAGCAATACTTAGGAAGAAGAGCGAAGCAGGGGGTATCACAATACCACATTTTCAACTGTACTACAGAGCAATAGTAACAAAAACGGCATTGTATTGGCACCAGAATAGGAAGTTAGATCAATGGTATAGAATAGAGGACACAGAGACAAATCCACATAAATACTGTTATCTCATACTAGACAAAGGCGCCAAAATCATACAATGGAGAAAAGATAGCCTCTTCAACACATGGTGTTGGGATTACTGGAAATCCATATGCAGCAAAATGAAACTGAACTCCTATCTCTTACCCTGCACAAAACTCAACTCAAAATGGATCAAGGACCTAGGAATTAGACCAAAGACCCTGCACCTAATAGAACAAAAAGTAGGTCCCAAACTTCATCATGTGGGCTGAGGACCAGATTTCCTAAACATGACTCCCAAAGCACAAGAAATAAAAGCAGAAATCAATAACTGGGATAGAGTCAAACTAAAAAGCTTTTTCTCAGCAAAGGAAACAATCAGCAATGTGAAGAGAGAGCCTACAGAGTTGGAGAAAATCTTTGCCACACAAACTTCAGATAGAGCACTCATTTCCAGAATCTATAAAGAACTCAAAAAACTTTACCCCAAGAATACAAATAACCCAATCAATAAATGGGCTAAGGAAATGGGCAGACACTTTACAGAAGATCTACAAGCAATCAACAGATATATGAAAAAATGTTCAACATCCCTAGTAATAAGAGCAATGCAAATGAAAACTACCCTAAGATATCATCTCACCCCAATTAGAATGTCTATTATCAAGAATACAAGCAACAATAGGTGTTTGCAAGGATGTGGAGAAAAAGGTACACTCATACATTGCTGGTGGGGTTGCAAATTAGTGCAACCTCTCTGGAAAGCATTATGAAGATTCCTTAGTACACTTGGAAGGGATCCACCATTTGACCCAGCTATCCCACTCCTTGACCTATACCCAAAGGGCTTAAAATCAGCATACTACAGTGATGCAGCCACATCAATGTTCATAGCTGCTCAATTTACAATAGCTAGATTTGGAACCAACCTAGATACCCTTCAATAGATGAATGGATAAAGAAACTGTGGTATATATATACACAATGAAATATTGCTCATCCATAAAGAAGAATTAAATTATGGCATTTGCTGGTAAATGGATAGAGTTGGAGATGGTCATGCTGAGTGAGATTATCCAATCCCAAAAAACCAAAGGCCGAATGATCTCTCTAACAAGCGGATGATGATACACAATGCAGGGTGGGAGGGAGGCAAGAATGGAGGAAGGATGGATTGCATAGGTAAAAAAGGAGGTAGGATTGGGGAGGGGGGTAAGAATAATAACAGAATGAGACAAACATCATTACCCTACGTACATGTATGATTACACAAATGGTGTGAGTCTCTTTTATGTACAACCAGAGAAACAACAGCTGTAATCCACTTGTGTGCAATGAATCAAAATAAAAAAATGAAAACTTAAAAAAATATAATGAAAGAAACCAAACAAGTTAAAACAACAATAAAATTTTGTCATCCATAAATTTGCAAATTGTAAACTATTAATACCTAACTTTAACTAAATTTGAATGAATTAAGTTGCTTCTTATGGGACTGATATAAATCACTAAGTTGTCATATATTTACTGGAGGGCAAAATGCAAATCTGTATTAAGATACTTAAAAATATTCATTGTCTTTGAGTTATCAATTATACTTCCAAAAATATATCCCAGGGAAATTAAGAAAAATATCTATTGGGATTCCACCAAAGTATAATGTTTCTAGTGCTATGTGTGTGTGGGAGATGGTGGGGAAACTAAATATCCTACAACAGAAATTTATTTAAATATATTTACCTAAATCTATAATGCTACATATATACTACATATATACATATAAATTTGCTTGAGTCTTTCAAAAATCGGTGATGGTTCAAACATACACACACATATATCATCAGGCCTACTCCCCACAGGAAGCAGAAAGGTAAACTTGAAATAGGATAATGCAAGAAGGGTTTAATTATATGCAGGAGAAAAGGATTAGAAATAGCCCATATGCCATGACTACAGTCTTAAAAACATACAAGGGAAAGGAAAAAGAATTTTGTGGAAAGTTGGTTACCTTAAAAGGAGCAGTGAATGACCTTTGATTGAGGGAAGTAGCAAGTACAAGGCATTTTTTTGGGTAAACAACAAAGAGAGTTGTCTCATACCATCTCCCTTCCCTACAGCTAGGTCCCTTCACTGACCCAAAGGAACAGGAACCCACTAGTGTGGTCCATATAGGTCAGCTTATGGTAAAGAAGACTCAGTGTTCTAGTGGGGGTGGGATTGGGGATAGCAATGAATAAGAAAAGCTTAGAGAATAGTGGGAAATGGATCTGGAAGGGGGTCAAATAGAAGAACTCTCATACAGACCACTCTTTTTGACTTGAAATATCTACTCATATTTCATCAGTGGGAAGCCTTCATTTTCCCAAGAGAGGAGTACATGAAGTCACATCAACTGCTATATTTTAGCAAGATGATGAAACACCATTATAATGTCATCTAAAATATAAAAATTGTCAACACCAGAATTCATCTAATACAATATGGGAAAAGGGTTGAATCATTCAAAATGTATCTGTGTTAGATCCTACTAGAGATCATCATGAGGGACAAGTTGATTTATCATAGCTACCTTATTCTACCACACCTTAAATATGCCTTATCGTTTGCTAGCATGTCTCACAGATGGTAATCTTTCCTGGGGAATGATCCAGTCTTTAATCATTAAAGATTTTGGCTCTTTGTTATTACAGTGAGACAGGTTTTCATAGATTAGGACTATTGAGTTTAGGTAATTTAGATGTGCCCTAAGAAGTACCTTAGCTTTCAACATAGTCTGTCTTGCCTCTATTGTGTAGGAGTAAACCAATCTCCCCCTGATAATCAGAATAAATACTTGCCCACTACATTGATTCCCTTCTGGAGGGATGTTGGTTCAATTGTATGGGAAGTCTACAGTGGCCAGGTAGCAGTCTTAGCTTCCACTATTGGGACCATGTCTTTCTTCTCTGGTCCGAGAATTTCTCTCTTAGTCACTAGGACATCAACAGCGAAACAACTGGAGCAAAAATACTTCCCGTAGATTATTAAATATAATAGAGGTGCCAGTCCAATTTATACTCTTTGGTTTATGGACACATATTGGAATTATAGGGAATAGAGCACCATCTATTAAGAATCGAAAGGCATTTTTCTCAGATGGCACTGTAACTGAACCTTTATTAATCTACACTCTATGTAAAGCTAGTTGCTTCTGGGTAAAAGCATACCTGATAAGGTCAGTGAACTCTCCGAGCACTGAAAGACATCGCTGTACTTCTCTTACAATTACTGGGGGAATATATGTCATGGGACAATACTATGGATACCACAAAAAACAAATAAGGCATTCTTTAATCACAAATTACTGGTGCTGGCAGCATCATGAGCACAGAGTCCAAATTTATACTTAGAATGTATGTTTATCCCTGTGAAGACAAAGTATTTCCCTTTCCATGAGGATAGTAGCACAGTTTAATCAATCTGTCAGCAAGTACATAGCTTCCATCTCTGCCAACATGACCACTTTATAAATTGGCTTTTTAAAAAGTAGACTTTTTCTTTAGAAAAGTTTCAAATTTTAGAAAAGTTGTGAGGATAAGACAATTCTCCTATTTTTAACATCTCATATTAGTAGAGTACTTTTATCAAAATTAATGAGCCAATATTGATATAGTATTATTATTATCCATATTTTTTCATGTTTTATCTGTTTTCCTCAGTTTTTATCTATTGTCTAGTTTCTGTTTCATAAGCCTATCCAGGAACACATGCCATTAATCATCATATTTTCCTTCAGCATCTTTTAATTGTGACAGTTTATGAGAAACCTGGCTCCCAGCATCCACCATACACTTACTTAACTGTATACATGTTGTTATGGTTTGAGCGTATGTGCTTTTCCCCCCCAAAAAACATAAATCTAAACGTGAAACATAAGACCCAATGTGATACTGTTAAGTATTGGGACCTTTAGGAGGTGAATAGGCCTCACCTCATGTATGGGATTAACACTCTTATAAAAGGGCTTGAGTGGCTGGGCATGGTGGCATACATCTATAATCTCAGCTACTCTGGCAGCTAAGGCAGGAGGAAGGCAAGTTTAAGGCAAGCCTGGGCAACTTAGCAAGATCCTGTCTCAAAAATTTAAAATAAAATTAAATTTAAAAAATAGCTCAGTGGTGGAGTGCCCCTGGGTTCAATCCCTAGTATTAAAAAAGAAAGGTGGGAAGTGAGGTGGGAGGTGAGGGAGGTGAGGGAGTAAATTCAGTCCCTTCTGCCTTCTACCATGGAAAGATGCTGCAAGAAGGCTTTCACCAGACATCAAACCTGTGAGCATCTTGAACTTGGATTTTCCAGCCTCCATAACTGTGGTGCAATAAATATTCTTTATAAATTACTCAGTTTTGTTAATTTTGTTATAGCAGCACAAATAGGCTAATGCATAAATAAAACAGGATCAAAATTATTGACTCACATCCCCATGGGTACCAAATTTATCAACTAGGGTACAGTGCTTTTATGTGTTTTAGTTTTCATTTTGTCTTATAGACTCCATTCATTTCCAAACTGTCTGAGTACTTTTACCTTCCACTCCAGTGAGGTTTTGTCATATATTTGTAAGAGAGTTGGATTGTTTTGTCACATTCTGTATTCCTTGACCTTCTAAATAATTTTCTGAAAACTTTCATGTGTTAATGTATACAATCCTTCTCTAAGAATTTGGACTAGGGCATAATGCCATATATGCACCATTGTAGTGTCATGCAGAATAGTTTCACCACTCTAAAAATCCTCTGTGTTCCACTTATTCATCTCTCTCTTTCATCCTCTTAATAATCAGTGATGTTTTTTACTATCTCCATAGTTTTACAGCATGTTGTATAGTTGAATTTGTACGGTATTATAATGATTAATTTTATGGGTCAACTTTACTGAGTGAATGATTGTCTAGTTTCTGGTACACTTTGTTCCTGGGTATGTTTATGAGGGTATAATGGATCTCACTGAGTTCATTCCTTTGCCTTGCCATTCGGCCTTCTACTATGGAAGGCATACTGTTGTCTCATAGGATGAGTTAGGAAATGATCCTTTTACTAATTTCTGGATGTGGAAACCATCAGGTCCTAGTGCTTTTATTTAAAATTATTATTATTATTATTATTATTATTATTATTAGGGATTGACCCCAGAGGCACTTTACCATTGAGCTTCATTCCCATCTATTTTTAAGTTTTTTTATGTTGTGATGGAGTCTAAGTTGCTGAGGCTGGCCTCAAACTGGCAATTCTTCTGCCTCATCCTTCTGACTCTCTGGGATTATAGGCATGTGCCATGACACCTGGTAGTAATTTACTAGTGATTTAATTTCCTTAAAAGATATGGGGCTATTCATATTATCTATTTTCTTTTGTGTGAGTTTTGATAGCTTATTTTTCCAAGGAATTGATGTACTTAAAATTAAAAAATTTCTATGCATAGAATATTTTTGTAGTACTTTATTATCCTTTTAACATTCAAGTGTTCAGCAATGACAAACCCTATTTCATTCCTGGTATTGGTGGTTTGTATCTTCCATTTTCTTTTATAGATTGGCATGATTAAAATTTTAACAGTTTTATGATCAGAAGACCCATATTTTGATATTTTTTATTTTCTCTATTATTTTCAATTTCATTGATTGTTTTTGCTCTATATTTATTTTATTTTGTTTTTATTTTCGCAGTGCTAGGGATTGAGCCCAGAGCCACATGCATGCTGGGTAAGTGCTCTAACACTGAGCTTTTTGTCCTACTTTTAATATTTGTTTTTCTTTTGCTTTTGGATTAAATTGTTCATAATTGTCTTGTTTCCTAATTTTTAAGCTTAGCTTATTGGTTATACACCTTACTTCTTTTCTGATTTTTTGTGTAGGGACTGCTTCTGCTACATCTCACACTTTTTGACAAATTATATTTTCATTTCACTGAACATATATTATGTTCTTGAGACTACTTCATTGACTTCATTGATCTGTTATCTATACATTTGTTTAGTCTCAAAATATTTGGGGATTCTCTAGCTCTCTTTCTGTTATTGATTTCTTATTCAATTTCATTATCATCTGAGAACATACTTTGTGTGACTTGTCTTCCTTTACAGTTGCAAAGGTGTGTTTTGTGACCTAAAGTATGGTTTGTCTTGGCAAATGTTCCATGCAAACTTGAAGAGAATGTGGATTCCTTTGTTGTTGGATATAGCATTGTGAAAATGTCAATTAGACCAAGTTGATTAATAGTGATATCTAAGCCATCCACATTCTTTCTTGATTTTCTGCCAACTTATCAATTACTGACAAAAAGATTTTGAATTTTCTGTAACATTGGATTTGTCTAATTTTTTTTTTTACTTCTATCAATTTTGGCCTCATGAATTTTAGCATTCTATGTTCACTATATATGCTAAATATTGTTATGTCTTCTTCAGAATTGAATCCTTTAGTATTACATTATTCCTATTTATTCCAGTAATTATAATTTTTCAAAGCCTGCTTCATCTGAAACTAATGTAGCTACTATGGTTTTCTTTTGATTAGAGTTAGCATGGTATATTTTCTATATCCCTTTTTCCTTTTAAAGACAAGTCTTTCTAGAAAGTATGTTTCTTGTAGATAGCAAATTGGGTCATTTCAAATCTTCTTTCAGAATGTCTGTCTTTTAATTTGTATATATAAACTGTTCACATTTCAGGTGGTTTTTTATATACTTGGATTAATATTTGTTGTTCCTACTTTGTACCTGTTCTCTTATCATCAAATTTGTTGTTTCATGTTCCCCTCCCTTTTTTATGCCTTTTCTGGTTTAATTGAAACTTTTATGACTCTACATTAATTCCTTTCTTACCATCTCAATCTTATTTTTCTGAAAAAGACTTATTTTAAAAATCTTTATTTTTTTCTGGAGTTTCAATATATATTTTTAACTAATGTAAGTTTAACTTTATTAATTTAACTAACAGTATACCTCTTTATGTGTAATTCAGGTATATTATAAACTAACAGTATACCTCTTTATGTGTAATTCAGGTATATTATAACAAAGGTTTCCCAATACTTCTTTCCTATCCTGGGGACACTGATGTCATTTATTTCATTTGTCCAAATGCTATAATCACAAATACATTAATATAAAACTTTCTTTTAAAAATAGGTATCTCTTAGGATATTTAAAAATAAGAATATTTTACTTTCCTTTGTCAGTATTCCTTTGTCAGTATTCTTTTCTATGTGTAGATCCAACTAATTCTCCCTGAATTTTAATTCTGCCTTCATTCAAGGTAGATCTGCTGTTGATTATTAATACCTGTTATTTTTATATGAGAATTTTTTATATTTTTTCTTCACTGTTGAATGATAAAATTCTAGACTAGTGGGGTTTTTTTTGTTCTTTCAGCTCTTTACATATTCATGCTATTCTTTTGTTGCCTGAATTGATTGTGAGGTAAAGTCTGTTATAATTCTTATCTGCCCTTATTCTTTAGGTAGTGTATTTTGTTCCCCTGGCTTTTCTTAATATTTTCTCTTTGTCATTGATTTTGTTTTATACCAGGGATTAAACCCAGGGATCCTTAACCACTGAACCACACCTACAGCCCTTTTTTAAAAATTATTTTTTATTTTGTGACAGGGTTTCACTGAGTTGCTTAGGGCCTCACTAAATTGCCAAGGTTGATGTTGAAGTTGAGATCCACTTGCCTCAGCTTCCTGAGCTGCTGAGATTACAGGTGTGCACCATAGCATCCAGTTGTCATTGAGTTTGGCAGTTTGATTATGATATGCCTACCTATGAAAGATTATTTATTTCGATATCTAATCTCCTTGGTGTTCTGTAAGACTTCTGGATCTGTAGGTTTCTGTGATTTGGGTTCTGTTATTTTCAAAAGTTCTTGACCATTACTCCCCAAAATTCTTATGTTTCTTTCTCTTTCTTTTCCTTCTAGTATTACAATTGGACATATATTATCCCTTTTGATATTGTCCTATGGTTCTCAGATATTCTGAGTTAAAAAAAAAACTTTGTTTTCCTCTTTTGTTTACTTTGGGAAATCTTTTTTGACCTATTTTCAAACTCAGTAATCCTTTCCTTGGCCATGTTGAATCTTCTTATGCTCCCACCAAAGGCATTCTTCATTTCTGTTACAATGTTTTTGGTTTTTAGACTTTTCTTTTGATTCCTTCTTAGACTTTCTCCTCTCTAAATACATTAATAATTTGTTCTTACATGTTGTCTAATTTTTTCCTTACAGTTCTTAATGTAATAATTATATATTTTAAAAAATTCCTTTCTTTATGATTCCAAAATCTGTGCCATATTTTAATCTTGATACTTCATTTGTCTTTCAAACTGTAATATTTTCTTTCCTTTTAGCATGCCTTGTAAACTTTCTACTGAAAGTCAGATATGTTGTATCAAATAATAAGGACTAAAATAAATATTCTAGTGGAGCCCTGTTGGTATAGTGGTGAAATATAAGGGAGCCAAAACTTTTTATATTCTTCCATTTAAATGTCAGTCTTTCAGGGACTTGTGTTTCAGTGCTGTGCCCTTCACAAGTGTTTCTCCAATGTTGCAGCACTTCTTCTTCTATGCCTTATCAATCCATTACCCCTTCCTCTCAAATCTATTTGCTTGAAGCCTTGATCCCTGTTGACTATTTTTTCAGTTGAGAAAGAAAGGCTCAAGGGACCTAGAGTGAGAAGATTCACCAGGTAACATGAGGCTCTTGCAATGCATACTTCATTCTGGGGAGTAAGCATTCATTATGGAAAAGGCTGGGTTTATTTTAGAATGATTGTACCTCCCCTTTCCTTACCAGAGTCAGGAAGAGATTTTTCTTGGATCTTCAGTATGAGAATATGGTAGAGTTTCTGGAGATAAAATTCAAAAATATGTGGGGAGGCCCTAGGACTGTGGTCACAGGAATTTGTCCATCTCATGCTATTTCACACCTTCCAGCTGTTTGTCAAACTTACCAGCTAATTATTCCTTCCAGTTTATTGCTCCAGCAGCTTCTGCTCCAGGTAGGCAGTTCTCAGCTGTGTCTTTCTGGATGCACCTGCCTATTCAGATTTTGAAGTATCCAATTGCTCTGAAACCTCATTTCTCTTATGGGTCTAAGAAAAATAGTTCATTTTCAGTTTGTTCTGTTTTTTTTTTTCTTGTGTAAGACCAGGAGGATTCCTTTTCAGACCTCAGTAGATTGGGTGATGCCCACCCACATTGGGAGGAGATATCTACTTTACTGAGTCGACTGATTTAAGTGCTGCTCTTAATCAGAAGTAACCCACAGACACATCAAGAAATAATGTTGACCCAATACCGGGCAACCCTTGATCTAGTCATGTTAAAGTATAATACTATCACAGTATTTAAGGCAATGGAACAAATCTTATCACCAAGGGAATGAGAACACCCAGAATAGAATAGTAATCTGAAATACAGCTCTGGGATATGCCAGTGTTTGGAGGTTCAATAAGTGAAAATGATCCAAAGCATAGAAAGGGAGGATGCAATGAGAAAAACTACAAATAGTGTTCTAGAAGACAAATGAACAAAGGTGTTTCAAGTAGGAATGAGTAATCAGAACTGCAAGTGCTGCTAGTGAGTTGAATAGATGAATACTAATAACTGACCAATAAGGCAACATAGAGGTCATTTGTGACTTTGCCCAAGAATGGTTACAGTGGATGAATGTATACTATTTATTTAATCAGAAAAGAAAGTGATACTTCAGTAAATGTCACCTTAAACTGTTTTAGTGTCGTGTGCATACAATTATAAAAGATTTATAATTGAATGACTTATTTCTAATCAGAGCTATGATATCAATTAGACTAGCAAAAAGTCATTTGATTTCCCATGAACTTGGTTTCTGAATCTATAAAAGTAGAAGGGACATATGATTTTAACTTGAAGGAGTAATTTCCACTCTCTTGAAAACTATCTCTTAACATAAGAATAAAACAAGAAACACAAATTCTACTTTCAATAAAACTAGAAGAATTTTATAACTTCAAATCACAATGTAGATGGAAAAAGCATGGAGGAAGGATAATTTAGCACGATGATGAGATATAACCAGTTCACCTTGAAATGCTCTGAAAAGGCTTGACATTAGAAGCACTAGATATTACAGACAGTAGGAGTGAGGCAGGGGAGTTAAAACAGGAATGATTAGATTTCTAGGTCACCGTTCCTGCCCTTCCTCATCCCACAAGAGGTAGGTGATATATTTTCTTGATATTTGAACTAAGAAAATAGGTGGCTATTGAACACATAAGGGGTTGCAGAGTGATATCTTCCCATGCAACCAAAGCAGGTGATGGGGGTTCTGAGCCCCCAGTTCTTACAATCTCACACCAAGAATTCCAAGACATTCATACATAGTAGCAGGTAGCAGTTTATTAGAAGGATGGAGAACACAGACCTTCAGCACAGACTGAATGGATGACCTCAGTTTGGTCAATAGGGGCCTTGCAGAGTTGAAGTTTTTTAAAGACTGAACTTGGAAACCCTCCCTGTCTGAAATTAGAAGATGCAGACACTGACCCCAGGAGGTCCCATTGCCTCTGACATAATAAGTCACCTCCTGGGACCTGTAGGTAAATGCTGTGAAATTCCTAGAAGTGAAAACCTGTTTGAAACCTGTGAAATTTTGTCTTTTGTCCTAGTGTAACCTTATTCCCTTCTAAAAGTTTTCTTCCCCTGAGAGCTTTTGGAGATGGAACTTTTTTTTTTTTTTGTGCTGGGGTATTTGAACCCACGGCCTCATGCACACTAGGCAAGCACTTTACCATTGAGCCACATCTCCAGCCCTGGAGATGGAACTTTTGAAACAATGAATTTTTTTCCATCTTCTCCCAAAGCTAGATTTGAATAAAACCCACTTTCCTACCAATTTCACTTTGAATATCTCTAAAGCAGAGATATTGTGGCTTACCTTCCTTCTCTGGGCTTGTAGAGGAGCTGAGAGGCCAGTATTAGCACTGTCTGGTAACAGTTTCTTTTGTTCTTGCCTGCTTTGACAAAGTTCACTGTTATCCCAAGTTGTGACCAATGGACTCTCTTTGATGCATATATCTGATTTCCTCTTGGTAACTTATAACCTTTACTGTTCTTCCCCTACCCACCAGTTCATGACTGATTAACCTTCCTATTAAAAAATGTAGGATTGAATGGAGAGCATCACGCTAAGTGAAATAGGCATTAACTCAAGGGTCGAATGTTTTCTCTCATGTAAGGAAGCTAGAGTAAAATAAATGAAAGAAGGAGGGAAGAGTAAGATATCATAAATATTCAGGGAGATCAGTAGTGTAGAAGAGAGAGACTGAGTGACAGAGGAATGAAAAAGGGGAGGAAATGTGGAATGAATTATTTAAAAAATCATACTATGTGCATATATAACTGTATCAAGGGAATTTCACCTTAATGTGTAAGTAAAAAGAACCAATCAAAAATAAATGATCAGCGAAAAAAAAAAAGGGGGGGACCATGGGCATTGGCATTTTTGTAAACACTTTTGTTTAATGTAGCTATTTTTTTAATTTTAAAGATTAAAAAAGACCACAGGCAAAAGGAAGATAGGAACATGAAGCCAGATCATAAGAATGGACTGAGTGTAAGTCTGCACAATAAAGGCAAAACTCCTACCCCTTACTTTCACTCAACATCAGAACAAAGTCAGCCAGCCTCACATAGCATAAGCAAGTGATTGGTAGATTATTTCATGATGAGATTTTGTTAGAGATAAAATCCATAAATACTGACATTTTGAAGTGTTCCTTGAAAAATCTGCCTGTCCATTTGATTATTTAATTGTGAAGTACATTCATCAATAGGGCCTACCCATGGGCAGATAACTTCCTGTCAACTTATTACCTCACTTCTAAAGACAACTAGCTCACTACATGCTTTAGAAGACTAGACTGAGAGAGAAAAAAATTTAACTTGCATCATCATTAAGAATGAATTCTTAGAAATTAAAAATTTGTTTTCCTCAATTCACTTTCAGATGATTCATCGCTTATGTAGATAAATGCATTTGATTTATGTGTGTTTATTTTATATCCTGCTATTTTTCTAAATTCATTAATTAGGTCTAAAAGTTTACTGGTGGAGTTTTTTGGATCCTCTGAATATAGGATCATGTCATCAGCAAATAGTGACAGCTTGAGTTCTTTTCGTATTCGTATACCTTTAATTTCTGTGGTCTGTCTAATTGCTCTGGCTAGCATTTCCAGCACAATGTTGAATAGAAGTGGTGGTTCATCATCTCTAGTAATTAGAGAAATGCAAATTAAAACTACCCTAAGATTTCATCTGACTCCAATTAGAATGGCTATTATCAGGAATACAAGCAATAACAAGTGTTGGCGTGGATGTGGAGAAAAAGGTACACTTGTACATTGCTGGCGGAGTTGCAAATTGGTGCAGCCACTCTGGAAAGCAGTATGGAGATTCCTCAAAAAACTTGGAATGGACCCACCGTTTGACCCAGCTTTCCCACTCCTTAGTTTATACCCAAAGGTCTTAAAATCAGCAAAGTATAGGGATGCAGCCACATCTATGTTCGTAGCTGCTCAATTCACAATAGCTAGATTGTGGAATCAACCTAGATGTCCCTCAATTGAAGAATGGATAAGGAAACTGTGGTATATATACACAATGGAATAATACTCAGCCATAAAAAAGAATAAAACTATGGCATTTGCTGGTAAATGGGTGAAGTTGGAGAATATCATACTAAGTGAAATAAGCCAAGCCCCCCAAAACAAAGGCCGAATGTTTTCTCTGCTCAGTGGATGCTGATACATAATGGGGGGGGCTATGGGGGCTAGGAAAGAATGGAGAAAGTATGAATGGTGTGGAGAAAAATGGGACAGGAGGGGATGTGGGAAGGAAAAATAGTAGACTGAGACAGACAGCATTACCCTATGTATATGTAAGATTATATGAACTGTGTGAATAAAAAATTTTAAAAAATTACAAGGGAAAAAATATGATTAAAAGAGAATTTGAATGAAGAGTTGGAATATTGAAATGAATATTTCCTAGAAATTGGAACCCAAAGGTGGAAAGATTTAGAATGAAGACAAATTTTTTTTTTTAAATAAGAGGTACAACAGGCAAATAAGAGCTTCAGAAAGTAATAATTTCCTTCTGAGGATTATTTTCTGTGTCCTGTATGAAGTAATACAATAACATTTCCCAGCAATGATGAATCTGAGTCATTAAACTTAAGAGCCCCACAAGAATTCAGCGTAATGAATGGGGGAAGAAAAAAGGAGTCATTTCTAATGTACTTTATTTGGAATCTTGGAATAACATATAAAGACAAGGTCCTAGAATATTCCAGAAAAAAATCACAAAAAACATGAAATAAAGATAAAATTTGACTTCTCAACAATATTAGAAGTTGGAAAATAATAAAACCATATCTAAAACAGATATAGTAGAGGAAAAATTATTTTTCTCTACATTTCATAGTTCTTAATTTGTAACAAAAGATAGATGAACAAGAGAAAGAATTTTATTAATATGTATACCTCATGTATGAATGGGAGATACCCAGGAAAAATGAGTAAATGTCAAAGCAACTTAAATATTCAGGTTAGCTGAGTGTGGTGGTAGTCACTCAGGGACAAAATAGAGACCCCCAAAATACTCTCAGTGACCCACTTCCTTTAACCACACCCTACCTGCCTTCCACCCAGTTAATCCATTCAAATTATTAATGCATTGATTAGGTTAAAGATCTCATGATCTAATCATTTTACCTCTGAACATTCTTATGTTTTCTCACAATAAGCTTTTGGGGGATACCACATATCCAAACCATAATACACCCTTACAAGTGGAGATTTCCAGTAGATATAATTCTTCCTTACAAAAAGGGTAATTTCTTTCCTATTTTTAGAGCTTCTCCTGTATCTGCACTTTCTCAAAATGATCACCTTAAAATATCCTTATGCCAAAGAGGGATGTTTTGAGGGAGCATATTCTAGTATCCTATAGTCATTTTTTGGGCTGACATATTTTGGTCTCCCATGCAGACAAATAAAAAACAAACAATAAAGATTTACTTTTTTTAGAAATATGGAAGTTGGCATTGGAATGAATGGCTAAGAGATGTCTGGGGAATAAAGAAGAGAGAGTTGCAGATTACTACTTTTTCTTTAAAAAAATAAGCCTAGTTATACCTGCTTAACTTTTTAAACTTTGTTAATGCATGAATTAAAGTTGCTTTTAAAAATAAGATGTGGGGCTGGGGATATAGCTCAGTTGGTAGAGTGCCTGCCTCACAAGCACAAGGCCCTGGGTTCAATCCCCAGCACCACGAAAAAAAAAAAAAAGATGTGGAGTCTAGGCTGGATAATCTTTGAGATCATTTCCTGTTCACTTTTAAAATAATTTGTTAGTTGTATTGTAGTTAGCACAACATAGCATATTTTATTGTATAGGGGCATGGAAACTTAGGAATGTTAATATAAGGTATAATAATCTTCCCCAAAAGATCAATGGAATTAAAATATTCTCTAGTTGTTGATTATTGACAAGTGCAAAGCCTCTTACATAATTAATAATTAATTATTGCAATTGTCTTGCATGTTAGTTAAGATTTCAAAACCGAGATTCATCAAGATCACACTGCTCACTATGGTCAGAATTAGCTAATGGGAGAGAGGGACTCTGAAGTAGCTTAATTTGACTACGGGAGTTTTTTTAGTCAGCTTTTGCGTTGTTGTGTCAAAAATACCTGAGACCAACTTAAGGGAGGAAAATTTTATTTTGACCCAGGTTGTAAGAGGTCTCAGTCCATAAGCAGCAAACTCCATTGCTCTGGCCCAAGATAAGGCAAACCATCATATGGGAAGGGTGTGCTATAGGAAGCAGAGAGAGATAGAGAGATAGGGGACACAGAAACAGCAACCCTTCCGGGGTACGTGCCCATTGACCCACTTCCTTGAGTCATGCCCCACCTGCCTACAAGTATACTGATTAGGTTTCAGCTTCCATAATCTACTCATTTTACCACTGAATATTCCTGCATTAACAGGAGCTTTTGGGAGAAACCCCATATCCAAAGCATAAGAAAGACTCAGAGCACAATCTGTAACAAAGACTGTTATTGGATTTTGAAACACAAACAGGTTTTGAATTCTTTAGTTTTTGCATGTAGAATAACAAAAATGTACCTGTAGTAGTTATATTTTCAGGTTCTACAAACTTCTAAGTGAGACTAAAAATAACCAAGTGAAGAAAAGGAGAAAAGAATGTGTGTGCACATGCACACACACACACACACACACACACACACACACACATTACAGTCCTAGGAAAACATTGGGTAGTATTTAAGTGATGACAATACTAAAATAAATAGTAATTAATATTATGATGTATGACAGCACAGGTAGAAATATTTAATGTTGCAAAAGCTCTTTCAAAATATATAGCATTTGTTATATGGTATTAGGTAAAATGTATCAATTTGCTGAAATTAAATTTAAGATTAGAATTTATCATAATTTTGTAACTTTTAAATTTTTCTGTAATTTCAAATTCAAGGTTATAAAAATTTATATAAAGAACTCTTGCATATTCTGCACCCAAATTTGCTAATGTTTAATTTCTGACTTATCTTCCCCCATAAATTTTTTTCTGAAATATTTCAGATTAAGCTGCAGACACCATTCCCATTTATCCCTAAATATTTTAATATTTAAAGAATTAAAATTAAAAATCTAAGGATGTCATTTTCTTATACAACCATAGTACAAGGAACAAATTTAATAATTAGCTATTATTTAACCCACTTAAATTTTATCAACTTTTACAATAATATTCTATATTAGAACATATATTTTTTATCCGAATCCAAGATCCAATTCAGTTTCACCTATAGAATTTAATCTTTTTAGGCTCTAATGCAGATTATTTTTTCTGGATTATTTCTTAGTATTTTTGTTTTTGTGATCTTGATATTTTTAAAACGGAAAAAAAACAATGATTTTGTAGAATGTTATTCAGGTAGGATTTGTCTGACGTTTCCTTATAATTAAATTTAGGTCATGCAATTTTAACATAAATGCCACAGAATCAGGTAATTCCTTATTAGTACATGAAATATTCACATTTCATCATTTAAAATTTCTATTAGGGATGTTTACCCTTAACTATCTGTAACAAAGACTGCTATTGGATTTTGAAACACAAACAGAATTTGGTTAAGATATTGTTTTACCAGATTTTCACTGTAAAAATTACATTTTTTAATTGATAAGTTGTGGGAAGATACTTTGAGAATATGTAAATAAACTATTCAAATCACACTTCAACCTACTTATTTACCCATAAGTTTTAGAAGCTATCAATGATTCAAGCTTGAATCATTATTACTATGGTGATTGCTATATGGTAATATTATAACCCCATAAATTCTTTGACATTAATTGCAGTTATACTGTAGTGACGAGCCCTCATTTCTCCCCATTTACTGTTTTATTTATTTATTTATTTATTTATTTACTTATTGATTCATTGAAAACAAATGGAGTACAGTTATTGTCTCTCTGGTTGTACACAAAGTAGAGTCACACCATCTGTGCGTTCATGCATGTACAAGGGCAATGGTATCTGTCACACATTCTGTTACTATTCTTACCCCCCCACCCCGACCCCACCCCTCCCTTCCCTCTATACTATCTATCCTTCCTCGATACTTGCCACCCTTCCCCCCCGCATAATGCATCATCATTCATTTATCAGAGAGACCACTCGGCCTTTGATTTTTGGGATTGGCTGATCTCACTTAGCATAACAGTCTCCAACATCATCCATTGACCTACGAATGCCATAATTTTATTCTTCTTTATGGCTGAGTAATATACCATTGTGTATATATACCATGGTCTTCATCCATTCATCTATTGAAGGGCATCTAGGTTGATTCCACAATCTAGCGATTGTGAATTGAGCAGCTATGAACATTGATGTGGCTGCATCACTGTAGTAATCTGATTTTAAGTCCTTTGGGTATAGGCCAAAGAGTGGGATAACTGGGTCAAATGGTGGATCCATTCCAAGTTTTCTAAGTAATCTCCAAACTGCTTTCCAGAGTGGCTGCACCAACTTGCACTCCCACCAGCAATGTATGAGTGTACCCTTTTCCCCACATCCTTGCCAACACATGTTGTTGCCTGTATTCTTAATAAAACACATTCTAATTGGGGTAAGATGCAATCTTAAGGTGACTTTGATTTGCATTTCTCTTATAACAAGGGATGTTGAACATTTTTTCATAAATCTGTTGATTGCTTGTAGATCTTCCTCTGTAAACTGTCTGTTCATTTCCTTGGCCCATTTGTTGATTGGGTTATTAGTGTTCTTGGTGTAAAGATTTTTGAGTACTTTGTAGATTCTGGAGATTAGTGCTTTATCTGAAGTGTGTATAGCAAAGATTTTCTCCCACTCTGAAGGCTCTCTCTTCACATTGCTGATTGTTTCCTTTGCTGATAAAAAGGTTTTTAGTTTGACTCTATCCCAATCATTGATTCCTGCTTTTATTTCTTGTGCTTTGGGAGTCATGTTAACGAAATATGGTCCTAGGCCAATGTGATGAAGATTTGGACCTATTTTCTCTTCTATTAGGTGCAGAGTCTCTGGTCTAATTTCTAGGTCCTTGATCCACTTTGAGTTGAGTTTGATACAGGATGAGAGATATGGGTTTAGTTTCATTTTGCTGCAAATCGATTTCCAGTTTTCCCAGCACCATTTGTTGAAGAGGCTGTCTTTTCTCCATTGCATGTTTTTGGCTCCTTTGTCAAGTATGAGATACCTGTATTTATGTAGGATTGTCTGTGTGTCCTCTATTCTGTACCATTGATATACCTGTCTATTTTGTAGCCAATACCATGCTGTTTTCATTACTATTGCTCTGTAGTATAGTTGAAGGTCTGGTATTGTGATACCCCCTGCTTCGCTCTTCTTCCTAAGGGTTGCTTTAGCTATTCTGGGTCTCTTATTCCTCCAAATGAATTTCATGATTGCTTGCTCTATTTCTATGAGGTCCATCATTGGGATTTTAATTGGAATTGCATTGAATTTGTATAGCGCTTTTGGTAGTATGGCCATTTTGACAATATTAATTATGCTTATCCAAGAACATGGGAGATTTTTCCATCTTCTCAGATGCTCTTTAACTTCTTCCTTTAGTGTTCTGTAGTTCTCATTGTAGAGGTCTTTCACTTCTTTTGTTAGATTGATTCCCAAGTATTTTATTTTATTTTTTTGAGGTTAATGTGAATAGGGTAGTTTTCCTAATTTCTCTCTCAGAGGATGCATCACTTACGAATAAAAATGCATTAGATTTATGAGCATTAATTTTATATCCTGCTACTTTACTGAATTCATTTATGAGTTCCAGAAGTTTTCTGGTGGAATTCTTAAGGTCTTCTAAATAGAGAATCATGTCATCAGCAAATAGGGATATTTTGATCTCTTCTTTTCCTATTCGTATTCCTCTAATTTCTTTGGTCTGTCTAATTGCTCTGGCTAGAGTTTCAAGAACAATGTTTAATAGGAGTGGCGAAAGAGTGCATCCCTGCCTTGTTCCAGGTCTCAGGGGGAATGCTTTCAATTTTTCTCTATTTAGAATGATGTTAGCTGTGGGCTTAGCATAGATAGCCTTTACAATGTTAAGGAATGTCCCCACTATCCCTATATTCTAGTGTTTTGAGCATGAAGGGGTGCTGTATTTTATCAAATGCTTTCTCTGCATCCTTTGAAATAATCATGTGGTTTTGACTTTAAGTCTGTTGATGTGGTGAATTACGTTTATTGATTTCTGGATGTCAAACCAACCTTGCATCCCCGGGATGAAACCCACTTGATCATGGTGCACTATCTTTTTAATATGCTTTTGTATGCGATTCATTAAAGTTTTGTTAAGAGTTTTTGCATCTATGTTCATTAGAGACATGGGTCTGAAATTTTCTTTCCTCGATGTGTCCTTCTCTGGTTTTGGTATCAGGGTGATATTAGCTTCATAGAAGGAGTTTGGAAGGGTTCCCTCCTCCTCTATTTCATGAAATACTTTGAGGAGTATTGGAATGAGCTCTTCTTTGAAGGTCTTGTAGAACTTGGCTGTGAATCCATCTGGTCCTGGACTTTTCTTTATTGGTAGGCTTTTGATGACTTCCTCTATTTCATTGCTTGAAATTGATCTATTTAAGTTGTGTATGTCCTCCAGATTCAGTTTGGGTGGCTCATATGCCTCTAGGAACCTGTTGATGTCTTCCAGGTTTTCTATTTTGTTGGAGTATAAATTTTCAAAGTAGCTTCTTATTATGTTTTGTATTTCAATTGTGTCTGTTGTAATATTTCCATTTCCATCACAAATTTTAGTAATTTGGAGTTTTTCTCTCCTTCTGTTCATTAGCGTGGCTAAGGGTTTATCAATTTTGTTTATTTTTTCAAAGAACCAACTTTTTGTTTTGTCAATTTTTTGAATTGTTTCTTTTGTTTCAATTTCATTGATTTCAGCTCTGATTTTGATTATTTCCTGTCTTCTGCTACTTTTGGTGATGATCTTTTCCTCTTTTTCTAGGGCTTTGAGCTGTAATGTGAGGTCATTGATTTGTTGACTTTTCATTCTTTTATTAAATGCACTCCATGCAATGAATTTTCCTCTTAGCACTGCTTTCATGGTGTCCCAGAGATTTTGATATGTTGTATCTTCTTTCTCATTGACTTCTAAGAATTTTCTAATTTCCCCTCTAATGTTTGCTGTTATCCATGCATCATTCAATAGCATATTATTTAATCTCCAGGTCTTGGAGTAGTTTCTGTTTTTAACTTTATCATTGATATCTAATTTCATTCCATCATGATCTGATAGTATACAAGGTAGTATCTCTATGTTTTTGTATTTGCTAAGAGTAGCTTTGTGGCATAACTTATGGTTTATTTTAGAGAAGGATCCATGAGCTGCTGAGAAGAAAGTGTATTCGCTTTTTGATGGATGGAATATTCTATATATGTCTGTTAAGTCCAAATTAGCAATTGTGTCATTGAGTCCTATGGTTTCTTTGTTCAATTTTTGCTTGGAAGATCTGTCCAACGGTGAGAGAGGAGTGTTAAAGTCCCCCAGTATTATTGTGTTTTGGGGTATTTGGCTCCTGAAGTTGAGAAGGATCTGATTGACATACATGGATGCACCACTGTTTGGTGCATAACATTTATGATTTTTATGTCTTGCTGATTTATGTTTCCTTTAAGCAGTACGAAATGTCCTTCTTTATCCCTTCTGACTAACTTTGGCTTGAAGTCTCCTTTATCTGAAATGAGGATGGAAACCCCTGCTTTATTACTCAGTCCATGTGCATGGTATGTTTTTTCCCAAGCTTTCACCTTTAGTCTGTGGGCATGTTTTTCTGTGAGATGAGTCTCTTGAAGGCAGCATATTGTTGGGTCTTTCTTTTTAATCCAATCTGCCAGTCTATGTCTTTTGATTGATAAGTTTAGGCCATTTACATTCAGGGTTATTATTGAGATATGACTTGTATTTCCTGTCATTTTAGCTTTCTTGGGTTGTTGAGCTTAACTTTGTTTCTCCATTGATTGAATCTTTCTTTAGGTTAATTCCTCCCCATGATGCCTGAGATTGTTATTTTTCATTTCTCCCTATTCGAATATTTTGTTGAGAATGTTCTGTAGGGCAGTTTTTCTATTTGTGAATTCTTTAAGCTTTTGTTTATCATGGAAGTATTTTATTTCATCATCAAATCTGAAGGTAAGTTTTGCTGGGTATAAGATTCTTGGTTGGCATCCATTTTTTTTTCAGAGCTTGAAATATGTTGTTCCAGGCCCTTCTTGCTTTTAGGGTCTGGGCTGAGAAATCTGCTGATATCCATATTGGTGTCCCCCTGTAGGTAATCTGATGCTTTTCTCTCGCAGCCTTTAAAATTCTATCTTTGTTTTGTATATTAGGTATTTTCATTATAATGTGCCTTGGTGTGGATCTGTTGTCATTCTGTGCATTTGGTGTCCTGTATGCCTCTTGTAATTGATTTTCCATCTCATTCATCATATTTGGAAAATTTTCTGATACTATTTCATTGAACAGATTATTCATACCCTTGGTTTGTATCTCTGTTCCTTCCTCAATCCCAATAACTCTTAAATTTGGTCTTTTCATGATGTCCTATATTTCTTGGAGAAATGATTCCTAAACATCTTCTCTGTTTGTTTGACTTTGTTTTCAAGATTAAATATTTTGTCTTCATTGTCTGAGGTTCTGTCTTCCACGTGATCTATTCTGTTAATTATGCTTTCTATTGAGTTTTTAACTTGGTTTATTGTTTCCTTCATTTCCTTGTTTCCTTCAAGGATTTCCGTTTGTTTTTTTCTCAGAACTTCTATCTCTTTATTTAAATGATTTTTTGGTTCCTGCAATTGCTCTATTAGCTGATTATTCATAGCCTGAATCTGCTCTCTTGTCACATCATTCTCTTCTTGGATCATTTTAATTATGAACATTCTGAACTCCCTTTCTCTCATTCCTTCTACCATGCTGTCTTTGGGTTCTCTTGATATATCATCTAGGTTTGTTTGGGACACTTTCTCCCCGTGTTTTCTCATGTTGCTCGTGTATCTTCCCCTCTAGTAATGCAAATTTGAGGGATTGCAATTTCCCTGTGAAGACTTAAAGTGTCCCTGCAGATTTCCAGTAACTCACCTGATGTTTGAGCGATCCTTGATCAAGCAGTGACCCAAGAAAGGTGCTGTCCCACTACCTCCAGGTTGGGAATGATCAATGCTTCTGGGCAGAGGCAACCTGGTGTTGATAGACAATTAGATACTGTAAGGTGCTAGACCCCGGGCCAGGGTGTGGACCTGGGCACTAGACCAAGTTGGGGTGGGGGCACAGAACTGTGCTCAGTGATGGCGACACTGGACCTGAGAGCCCAGGCAGGCCTGAACTCCTCACTGGGGGCTCAGGCGGTGGCAGGTGGTTGCTCTCTCCCAGGGACACTGTAAAATGGCGCCAAAGGCCCTAAGCTCCTCGCTGGAGCCAGGGACTCCAGCTGCTCCAGGCCAGACCTCCCCAGAAGCCGCCACGCAGTGCCTCAGAAGACCGGACCTCAGCTCCGAGGACTCAGGCAGCCGGAGATGGTTGCTCTCTGCCAGGGAAGCTGCAAAATGGAGCCAAGGGTTCCAAACTCCCTGCCGGAACCAGCCCCCATTTACTGTTTATTCATTTATTTGTTTACATCCATGTGAACTTATGTGTTATTCTTTTATTCACTGGAATATTAGTTACTGTTATTACTTACTTTTTTTTTTTGAATTGGGGATTGAACTCATGGGCACTCAGCCATTGAGCCACATCCCCAGCCCTATTTTGTATTTTATTTAGAGACAGGGTCTCACTGAGTTGCTTAGAGCCTCACTAAGTTGCTGAGGCTGGCTTTGAACTCGTGATCCTCCTGCCTCAGCCTCCCAAGTCGCTGGGATTACAGGCATGCGCCACCACGCCCAGCTGTCATTCCTTACTTTTTATGCTCAGATTTCTTCAGATTTGGCAAGACTTTATTTAAGTTTTGATACCCTCTACAAAAGGAGTCCTTTTGCAAATGGACCCGGGTTCTTTTAATTGAGAATAGATTTAGAAATCAAGATCTGAGCGTTAAGTGTGTTCATTGCTACTAGAGTGTATCTAGGCATTTACAATGAAGATAGGTGTACATGTGAGTATTATGTATACTTACATATATACATATATGTATACATGTACACACACATACCTCATTCATATCTTGCTATTCACATGCATATGCATGCATGTACACACACAGCTACATACACACACAAAACATGGGTAAATGACATAGATATTTTCAATTCTGATTCAATACCACACATTTTATATTAGTTTTCTCCTTTCCACATTTGTACATCCCTTCTGGACAGTGAGTATCCTAGCTCTTCATTATGACCAATATATTTACTTATTCAAATTATTCAAAACATGCCATTTTCTCACATCTTCACTAATCTTTATGCTAGCGGAGGGGAATTAAGAGAATAAAGAATCCTCCAATTTCTCTAGCCTTTCTTAGACACTCAGATTGTAGTCTGGATCTTTGAGCTGCACAAGTCCCTTCTCCAAATAACATGGACAAATTCCAGGGTCTGCTAAAACACATTTCAGTGACTGTACTCAAAGACTGTCTGAGAAGTAATGACTTCAATCAAAATCAACTCTCTTAAGATAAAGTCTGGGCATTTAGTTGGAAGTTTGCTACCCATAAAGATAAAAATATATTTTCCCCCTCTTTGGGAATATTAATCCTTGGGTAGACCTTTGATGTATACCTGAAAATATAGTAAGGGGTACCTAAATCTCTAAGATAAATAAAAGTCATTGTTTTTAGAGTGCTCATTTTATTTAATGGAGAATAAGGACATCACTTGCTATTAAAGCAAGCATGTTGAAGGTTAATTTGAAAATTTTTTTCACATTTTAAGAAAAAATAAAACCATGATTGGGACTTGTACTTGGCTTTATTCAAACTATACAAACAAAATTCTGCTTCCCATTTTATCTCCTCTGATATTAAGGTATTCTTCAGTGGACATATTAGAGTTACTCTGGTGGGCTGGCAAAGCATGAGTATAAGACCAATTACACACTGGTTCAAATCTTATCTCAAACTCCTATGAATTATATATATTTGGACAAGTTCCTTAACTCTCCTGAATATCTTTTTTTCAACTGTGAAATGGGGAGAAGAATAATCACCCCATAGGGTTAGTTAGGGATTAAATGATAAAATGAATATAATATATCCAATGAATATCAAGTATTAAATATATGGTAGACTTTTCTTCTCTCTGACTTTCCCTTTGCCATTTCTCCCTCAATGTGCTCCAAAACTGGCAAATTTTCCTGCATGCCTACTCTTGTCTCATGGAATTCTCAAATTGGAAAATTTGATCAAGTTTCTACTATTTTTAAAATTATTCTTGAAAAGTAGTTTTGTTTAATTTGCATGTTTTAAAAATAATTTTCCAAAAAGTTTTTGTACAAATCTCATCTATTCTTTGTAACAGAAAATGTATGTTACATAGGGAATAAATTATCTTAATGTGAAAGACAAGGGAATTGTCTCAAAGAAATTCTGTGACTTTCTCAGTGTCTCTCAATAAATAAAGATTTGGGACTTAGATTTACAACATAGAATGCCTGGGAATCCTAAGCTCAGCATAATCATGGACAGGTTTCTTCTTCATTTTCTTCTTTCTGTATTTTCTTCCTTAGCATTTGCAGTTCATCCTGTTCCTAGTTTACAATTTAATCTATCCTTGCCCAAGTCATTACATTCCTACCAGTGATCCATGAAAATAGCACTGCTTCAGAACAGATGAATTATCCTCTTTCCAAAACAGTTGTGAGTGGAAGCATCTACTTCTTCGTAGTAAAACCTCAAACTTTATCCACTTTTTTTTTTTCTCTTGCCTCAAAGCTATAGAAACATGAACACAGGATAGGTCAAATGAACATTTCCACATTCCAGTTATTTTCAATGAGTTATTGAGGTATGGTCTTACTCGCTTTGTTTTACCAAGAATGTTTAAAACCCACAGAGAATATGAAAAATTATTACTAAAGTCAGTAGCATTTTTGTTGTTACCTAGCCTTCTTAATCTAATTATGATTATTCTAACTAATTAAAGATTTATTGGAGTTGCATATTCTTTTCTTTTTCCTTTATATCCTTTGGAGCTGATAATGAACAAAGATAAATCCATAGGTTAAAATCCAGGAGATTGGGGGATGGGATGTAATTGAGTGGTAGAGTGGTTATATAGCATGTACCAGACCCTGGCAGGTGGGAAGAAAAGAAGGAGAGAGGGGGAAAAAGAAAAGGGGAGGGAAAATGAAAGGGAAAGAAACCAGGAGGTTGAGAGAAAAATGAAGTATTCTGGTCAATCTGACTAGTCACTGAGTTATTGCATAATTAGGGATTATAGTTCCCCTTTGAGGAATGCAGTCACACATTTCTTGGAGTGTAGGCTCAATTTTGAATCCCCTCATTAAATTGCATCTCAAAATTCTGCTGGTTTCATGACTCATCAGCATATCTGATATCCAGAAATCTTAGGTGTATTCTGGATTTAGAAAGGAAAAAAAAAGCACCAAAAAAGTATACCAACACCCATTATTTCTTGACAGTGAAGTAGAAAAAAAAAAGCATAGGTCCTAAAGCAGATTTTAGGAAGTTCATGAATATAAAAATTCCTTTTCTGCTTTGGAGGCAGTAAACAAACCAGAGAGTAAATTTTAGCATTTCTTTGTTGTTCTTGCTTATTATTTCATTCTGTGTAATACCTCAATATTATACAGATGATTATATTACCTGAGGGATGAGAGCAATGTAGAAACCCTTTTTTAAATGACCCTGGTTTTTACCAGAAAATATGAAGCCCAGATCTATCCTCAGAGATTAAAATTATACAAAATGCCCTACTTATTAGACTATTTTAAAAGGCATAGTTTAGCTTAACTTCAATAAGTAGAAAAAATAATGAAGCCTCGTGAAAATATTTAAAATTAAGATGCTGTGTCTACATGTATAAAAGTTCATAATTTTCATGGAAGAAGAGATTAGAAATCAACATATTTCTAAGTTAATTATTGATGCCCTAGGCACTATTTTAGGCATGGCAACACTGGAAAGTTTAAAAGTATTATCCAAAATCGAGTCCATTAGCATGTTTTCTTCTTAACATATAATCATCTTTTTTCTTTGCATCTTGTTTTTTCTTCTATACTTTCTAGTTTTTTCTTCTACACTTTCTAGTTGTTCTCATGATAGTCACTTTGGAGGGATTAAATAAAGGATCTAATTACATTTATAAAATGAGGAGTGTTTCCTGCTTGTTTGTTTTGTTTTCAACTACTTATGCTAAAATGCCATAAGGGGTAGAAAATTGAATACCCTGTCCTACAGAAATTCACATTTATCCAGTAGTCATTTCATAAAAATTATTTACAACACTATTATTTGCCAGTAGTAATGACACTAACATCAAATTAGTCATCTTTAGTCTGGATTGTATCCTCCATTAACTATATTAACTCCATGCCGGATCAAAACCTCCAAAAAACAAAACATATACAAAAAACACATACACATATACATAGTTTATTGAATTTTTTCCTTTGTTTTTTGGCTCTATACATAAATTTAAGTAAATTTTAACAATTAAGTCATATGGTGACAAACCTTTCTCATTCTTCTAATTTCATTGATTCAGTAAATTTTCTGAGTCTCTATTGCATAAAAGGTACTGTCACATATCACCTTGTAATAGAAAGAGCTTACTCTCACATTCCCTAGAGCAGTGGAAGAGAATTAGATATAGAAAGAAAAAATTCCATCTGCTATTTTATGACTGTCTTTGAACCCACTGATTAAAAAGCAGGATCAAACGACATGCTTTCTTTTAAAAGAAAGTTGGAAAGATGAGAAGGACATTTAAAAACTATATAAATACAGTAAGACTGGCCATGGTGGGTGCCACACACCTGTGTTCCCAGAGACTCAGGAGGCTGAGGCAAGAGGATCACAATTAGTAACTTAGTGACACCCTGTCTCAAAAGAGGACTGGAGATGTAGATCAAGGTAAAGCACCCCTGGGATGAATCTCCAGTACCAGGTAAAAAATGTATATATAATTACAAGTTGGAATATAAATTGGTAAATCTGCTTTGGTATATTATGTCGCTATATCTAATAAGTTTAAACATACATATATGCTATAAGCCAGTGATTCATCTCCTAGATTTATACCCATCAGAGATGTACACATTTACCAGAAGACTCATTTCAGGATTCTCATGGTAGAAATATTAAAAATAGCCAAGCAAGTGAACTACTCATAATGCCCATCAAAGGGTAATGAATAAATAAATTATGCTATATTCACACATTTATTTCTATGCAGTAATGAAAATAAGTACTTTGAAACTTCATACAACAGCATAGGTATGAATATGAAGTAAATGAAAACATACACAAATCATATACTCTATGATTATATGTATATAAAATTCCAAAATAGGTAGCATAGTGATTTCCTTGGGCAGGGGAGAAACATGAAGACATCACAAGGGGAGTTGTTAGTGTGCTGGTAAATTATGTTTCTATTCTTAAAGAAGTTGTTTTTTAAGACACTAAAGTAACTTTGAAATCCAGTAGGTTATACCTTGATGCACATGTTTGCCTAATTTGCCCTACTTTTATTGTTACTATTATTCCTGTTGTTTTTTTATTGCTGGTTAGTTTCATTCTAGTGTAACTTGGGAATGGTATTTTGTATTATCACATTCATTTTGAGTTTATGAGGCCAATTAGATATTTTGCTTTACTTTGCACAGTGTGTTCTTAATTTTTTACATCAATATTTCCCATTAATTGTTCTAGGATTCCAAGGTTTTGAATAGACAATCTTATTATCAATCAGTGATGTGCAAAACTGTCAAAGTGAAGCAGAATTAATTCTGAGTCCATAACTTTGAGAAATGCCATTGCAATCCAGTCCCCTGCTAATCACAGTTATGGATACTACATTGAGAAATAGTTGTTGAAAAATTAATTAAATCCAGTTATAGAGACTAAAATGAATGTAAAGGGCAGGGAGAAAAAGTTAACAAAAGGAAATGACAAACAGCAGCTTATTGAATTGAAGTAATATCTTGCCATGTAAATAGAGAGATAATTAAATGTGCAGAAGATACTAAATTGGAAGGTGTTGCCTTAACCAGAAAAGATGGAGAAATCATTCTTTTTAGACTTGGAAAGGTTAAAGTGAGGGCAGGAAATAAAATTAAATCCAACCAGGGGAAAATAGGAGCTATTCTGCTTGGGGAAAGTAATCTAAAACACAAATATTCTGTGGAAGAGGGACGCTGGAGAGGCCTGTATCCTGAGAGAGGCCAAGGAGAGCAAAAGTTTAAAAAAAAAATCAAGCACCAGGACTTAATAGGAATGGAGAAAAAGGTCACTTATCATTCTTAACTTTGAGGGGTCATTTTTCTTCTTTCCCTCTGAGCTACCATGGAGCTTCTTTCAAGGTCAACAGAAGTCTGGTAAGGCCAACATCAAAGAAAGTCAAAATAGAAAATATTGTGTAGACATCACCTGAATATGGAGTGATGTGAGAGAAAGACAACTGTATCTCTGATCCTTGCAATGTTATTTAGGAAGGCCAAAGCTCTCCTTTAAAATATTATATGTATATGCATGTGCTTGTGTGTGAGAGTTTGTGTACGTATGTGTGTTTACATGTGTTTTGGATTCTCTGTTGTACCATTGTGCTTAGATCACAACTGATGAATCTATTTGTGAGCCCAGAATTATGGTTTTGGTTCTCCCCCACCTTGACCTCCACCTCATCAAATATAAAAGCTTTCTCTGCCACTTTAAAATTTGCCCTGCTTTTTATATTTTCTCTTGGTTGTTATACTTACTAGAACTGTGCATAATATAAGCTGTTACTGAATGCATGCTGGATATTCTATAAATAATTCATAGGAAACATTACATGCTCTATTTTGTATTAAAAACATTTCATTTTCTGATAGAAACTCCAGTACTAGCAAGATGTCAATAAAATGAAGGCATACAAATTTTAGAGAAAAGCACCCTGAATTACTATGATTCCAACACATTTTGTATAGGCTGAGTTCAATTTTTCCACATTCTTATCAATTATGTCATCTTTTGGAACTCTTTAAATGAATTAATTTTCTTCTAAAAGTGAAAAAGGAGTCTATTTTTATAATTTTTAATGAACCCTGCTAATGTATAGAAATCTGAACATTACCAGTCTCCCAGAAAAAAGATTTATTTGTACTATGCTATATGTCTTTGTCCTTAGAATCATCTCTTTGGACATCTTAACTGAAAGGCAATAAGATAATTTGGCTTCACAGAATTTGAGAGGTGTCTTGTTTGGAGTCCTTTAAACAGATCTCAAAACAAGAACTTGAGTACAGTTTGTTTATTTGGTAGTCATTCTCTGAAAGCAAAAAACAAGAGTGATTACTGAGGAATCACATTTGAAAGTAAATGGAACTTCAACCCGACTGGAGATTTCCCTGAGAAACTGTGTGGAACATGCTTCAGAATTGATGTCCCTAGAAGATGAGGGTGGTACATTTGTGTCCACAGTTTCTCATCTCTCATGAGTAATGGTTTGCTTTGTTTTGTTCTTGCCTACAAAAATGCAAATTGTAGTGAGGCACAATGATAATCATTTACAAAGGGAAAAATCATCTATGCTGTCATATGTTGGCAGTTGATGGGACCCTTCTAGGTTGCTCATCAGAATGGCAACTCTAGGCAGGGGCTGGAATTGATTGCACAGTCTCTGGTAGCAATATGGCATGAAAGGACAATGGCAATCTCTGTTTTCTGCACGTGATTGGCAGTGGTGGGCATAAGGTGTTGTACTCTGAATAAAAGGCCATGTGGGGTGAGAGTGAGTGAGCCAATAAGCACAGAAAACAATATGTCAAGGAGTCTTGTGGGTCCTTATAAGGTCAGGTACAACGGCAAATTGACCATTATGAATTAAGAATCAGAGGCTTCTGTGCCAAAGTCATGATCTTTCTGCCTAGAAAAGGAGAACTGCAAATATAAGGCAGAGTCTCAAATTCAAAAGAGTATTAAGGATCTAAAGAGATTGCTGTAACAAAACGAGTAAAGAAGGGTAGAGAATTAAAGCTCATGAGCCAAGGGAACACTGCAGGAATCACTGGTCATTAATTTGCCTGATGGTGAACTTCATTAAATGTAATACTATAGCAAACCAACTACTTCCAAACTCATGCTATAACTATCTAAGCATGTAGGTGGGAACCAGTTGTTAAGGCATAGGAATGAGAGTGGGAAAGATGCCAGAGCAGGGAAGACTAGCCCAGCCTGACATCTGTCAATGGAATAGATTCTTGTTATCTTTGAAGAACTGAATTTATTCAGTCATCATATTTCTTCAACTGAGTTATAGGCACATATATTTCTAGAATGTCAGTATACATAATTAATGCCCACAAATAGAATGCTCATATATTTGTCAATTTCTACTTAAATGATGTGTTAAAATTTCAAAATATTTGTTATTCTCTTTTTATGAGCAAAGTAACATGCAGAATACAAAAAAAAATAAAACATAGTTCCTGACTTGTACAAGCTTGCAATATTACTAAATGCACGCAATTAGCAAATTATAAGTGTCTCTAGCATCTGGCATGTTTCCCTACACATAAATGTACTTGATATCTGTTTATTAAATTAAAAATTTATAAGGAAATCCAATGTCTTTCTAGAATAATTAAAACCCTGTATATCTAAGTTTATCAAGGGGAATAATTTCCACCTGAAAAGGTGGACTTTGTAGAACCAAATTTACCTTTGATAATTTTCCCATTGGATCTCACTAATTTCTACTACCCATGTGCCAGTGTAAGGAGGTATGGCTCTCTAGGGCAAACTCATGGGTCTTCCTAAAATACTGTAAATCACACTTTATATTAAGATGAAATATTTAATAACTAGCACTTAGAATAATTCCTGACACACAGTAAGTACTACATGAGCACATTATGCATATTAATTCATTTGATCCTCACAAAAACCTATGGAGTATATATTATAATCATCAGGAAACTGAGGCATAGAATGGTGAAATAACTTGTTCAGCTTCACCTAGCTAGGAGATGCCAAGACAAGATCCCAGCCCATGTGGTGTGACCCCAGAATTCCTTCTTGTGAGTACTATTCAGTCCTACTCCAAGATTATATGCAGATCCATAGAGAACAAAGGAAGAGCAATCCTGGGAGAGACATATGCTAAACACATAATTTATACTGTAAGGCTTGTTCATGTTAATCTTTGCTTCTCCTACTTAGGCAAATTATATCCATATTTCTCCTTCTGCTCTTCAGTGTCCTCAAAAGGTCCAAAGAGACTGAAAAAGCAATAGGAGGTGATTGTACTGTCTTCCTAAGGTACTTCTGCCAGGACCTGACCTTCCTTATTTGACTGACACCAATGTTGTTCTTTCTTTATAGGAGACCCTACCTGCCATGCTCCCATCTAAATATATGTGGAAACAATTGATAAAACTGTAAATAACTACTATAAAGCAAAATGTTATAACCTGCTATTAGTACACATAATGCCATAGCTAAAATCTGTTGCTCTAATGTCTGCTTTTAGGTGAAAAGATCAAATATATCAGCAGGAATATTCAGAGTTTGCAATCAGTGATCTAGTCAGTTTGGAAGTTACACACAGAAACATCTTGGAGAAAGGTGAATAAGTAGTTTGATTGATGATATGGAAAAGATTAGACCTATTTTGCCAAAGAAATGAGTCATTTTTATGTTTAGATCAGTGTGGTTCATGCTGTACAACTGATGAAAACTGTTTGAAACTTAGATGAGCAATTTGGCATTTCCTCTTTTCTTTGTCATGTTTCTTTAAAAAAAAAACAAAAACAGCTTGACCAGGTGTGTTTGTGTGTGCCTCAGGAGGCTGAGGCAGGAGGATTGTGAGTTTGGGGCTGGCCTGTGCAAAGTAATGAGATCCTGTCTTTAAGCAAACAAAACGGTTTGAATATCATTTCTTACTAAATTATTGAATTTAGATTTTGTTTTTCCTCCAGTTAGGGGAGACTGACATTGACTTGGATAGTTAGACTAACACATTTCCTTTGGGATGCATATAACATTTGCCATACTTTAGTATGTGTTGTACCATAACTGTCCAGTAAATACTGAAAGATTGGAACTAATATTTTAAAACTTCACATTTTTATCTAAACATGCATATTTACCCAAAGAGGATGATTCTTTTCTTTGATCTTTATGAAGATTAGTAGTCACATCTATTCACTTTCAATATCTAATTACCAATAAGTAGTAAACTGTTTTGTTGTTGGTGGTAGTTTCTTTGTTTTCTCCTAGAGCAGATAGCTAGGCTTATTCAGTGCTGATGTATTTTTAAAACAGTAGAAGATGCTTTTCTCAATGCAAATGTAAAATATTCCTGTACCAGATTTATAGAACTAGCAACATGCTCATTTGCATTTTTTCAACTCAGACATGACAAACATCCAAGTAATTTAGCACTGTTACTCATAAATTGTGTCCACTCTAGTGGACTAGTTCCTACACTTCTGGAACTGCTTCCCACTAGAGAACAAAAATGAATTTTAATATCTCATTCCATTATACTGAACATAGTGCAAATGTTTATGAATATTCACTGTGAAATTAGAGGTTATTGGAGCCTTAAGATTTGAATTAGTATGGAAATGTAGTTTTTGCAGTCCCTGAGTACTAAAAAAGCTACTGTTTTAGTGTCTATGAAGATGATGTTGGGGATGGAGTAAATTGGGGATTCCTTGGAATTGGTAAGAAATTCAAAAGGTCTGAAAATGCCACCCCAGGCACTGTGCAGTTATTCTGAGGTCAAACATGAGATGGTTCTTCAAGTGTAGAAAAGCTTGTATTGAAAAGGGAGTATATTTTTCTTTGTATTCTTAGAAGTCAGAACCAGTGTATACTGCTTGGAATAAGTTCATATTACTGTTTCTCTTGTAAGAACTCATTTTAAATGTGGTTTGTTATTGTGGCACTTTTTCAACAAAACTGTGCTTGAACAGTTCCAAACTGTACTTACTATATGAATTTTGTCTTCTGAATGAGTTTCATATCTTTCAGTGTTCTATAAATATTAAACACCATCCTTTAAAAAAAGTAGAACAGGCCTAGTGTGATGGTGCACAGCTGTAACTGTGACTTGGGAGGCTGAGGTAAGAGAATCACAAGTTTAAGGCCAACCTGAGCAACTTAGCAAAACCCTGACTCAAAATAATAGATAAAAAAAGACTGGGAATGTGACTCAGTGGTCAAAATTACCCTGGGTTCAATCCATAGTACCAAAACAAATTAAAACAGGACAAAGGGAGTAAAATATCCTAGCTTAGCTCTTTCTAACATTGTTAAACAGGAACTGTCCTTTGAGGAGCTCTTCAGAAGGTGGACCATTCTACATGCCAGTAATGTTCAGCTAGAGGTTAGGATGGCTGTCTGTTTTACAGAAGTTGACAGGATCTCACAATAGGTGGAATGTACATATCTTATTAGTCCACTTTCTATTGCTAGACCAAAATACCTGAGGCTGGCTACTTTATAAAGGAAAGGGATTTATTTTGGCTCATTGTTCTGGAAATCCAAGAACATAGCATTAGCATTTGCTCAGCTGCTATGCAGCTGCTTCTTCTGCTTCTCCTCTTTTTCTAGTACCAAGGATTGAACTTGGGGCATTCTACCATGGAGCTACATCCTCAGACTATTTATCTTTTGTTTTGAGAGTCTCACTAAGTTGTCAAGGCTGATTTGGTGACCTCCTGAAGCAGCCTCCCAAATTTCTGGGATTATAGGCCAGTGCTACCACACCCAGCTTCCTCAGCTTTTTGTGAGGGCATGTTCTCCTCATATCATGGTACAGAAGTGGAAAAGGAAAGCCCATGAATGGGGAAAGAGCATGTGTGCAAGAGAGGAAGCAAAGGGAAGCTGATTATTGCTTTATAATCCACTCTCACAGAAATGATGTTATTCCCTTTGTGAGGTTGGATCCCCATGAGCTAAGTACCTCTTAAAGGTTCTTTCACCTCTTAATACTACTGTATTGGAACTTAAGTCTCAACATGAGTTTTGATGGGCACAAATTATATTCAAAGTAGCAGCAGGATTACTTCATTTTCTCAAGTCTCCTATTCTGTTTTATTCTAAATTTTAACCTCATCACCATCCACACATTGAAGAGCACACATGCTGACTGAAATAGTCTCTATGACACAGTATAGCAATGCTCCATCATTGCTTTAAACAAAGAGTGATTGTCAATATGTGATAATTTTCTTTAGTATATAGTTTCTACAGACCATTTTAATATGGCTAAAATTCAGTTTCTTTTTTTTATATTTATAAACAAATCTTTTTAGTTTTTCTTCTTTTTCATTTGTTCTTTTTACTTATACATGACAGAATCCATTTTGATGAAAATATACAAGCAAGGGATAGATCTTATTCTATTAAGACTCCATTCTTGTGAGTGGACACAATGGTGTGATTCACATTGTTTTTTTGCATATATGCATATATATGCACAAAAGGAAAATTATGTCAGATTCATTCTACTGTCTTTCCTATTCATTACTCCCCTTCCTTCCCCTTGTCTAATCTACTGAACTTCTCTTCTTTCCCTGCCCCACATTATTGTGTATTAGCTTCCACATATCAGAGAAAACATTCTTCCTTTGTGTTTTTGGGATTGGCTTATTTCACTTAGCATGATGCTCTCCAGTTCCATCCATTTCCTGGAAAATATCATAAAGTCATTCTTTTTTATGGCTGAATACTATTCCACAATTTCTTTATCCATTCATCTGTTGAGGGGAACCTAGGTTGGCTCCATAAAATTAGCTATTGTGAATTGTGCTGCTATAAATATTGATGTGGCTGTGTCACTTTAGAATAATGATTTTAAACCCTTGGATATATGCTAAGAACTGGGTTCAAATTTCTGCATAACAAAAGATGGTTGCAAAATGAATTATAAAATAATGATATGTACATATATCAAGAGAGTATATGAGATTTTTCCTTATAAAGATCCTCATGAAAGCTTTCAGAAGAACTTAAACATTTATTCAGATGGAAAGACATACATTGCCCTTGACTGGGAAGAACATTAATATATAAATTCAATATAAACCTTATTATATTTTTAATATTATTGGGAGAGAGAATGAAACTGTTAGTGATCTAGAAATATAAACATGAGATACTAGTCAAGAAAACAGGGATAAACAATTTAGATGATTTCTCTATCATAACTATTATAAATAGTCTTCCACTGAACATGAGAGTACAGATATCTCTTTTAAATACTGTTTTCAATTACTTCTTTAGTTATATATGTGGGATTTAGGGATCATATGGTAGTTCTACCTCTGTTTTTTAAGGAAACTTCTTTAGTGCTCTTTACAACAGCTCCGTCAATTTACATTCCCTCTAATATCATACAGTGATTCCCTTTTCTCCACATTTTCACCAACACTTGTTACCTTTTGTCTTTTTTATATTAACTATTCTAACAGGTGTAAGATGATATTTGATTGTAGTTTTAATTAGTATTTCCTGATTTAATGTTGAGCAGTTTCAGGTACCAGTGGTCTATTTGTACATCTTCTTTGAAGAAATCTCTGGTTCAAAACCTTTCCTTATTTTTCTAATTGTGCTTTTTTCTGTGCTATTGAGGTTTTGGAGTTCTTTATACATTTTGGATTTAACTCCTTATCTGATGCTTGGTTTGCAAATATTTTCCCCATTCCTATGCTGTTGCTTTACTCTGTTTATGGTTTCCATTGTTGTGGAGAAGCATTTTAGTTTGATACAATCTCAGTTATATATTTTTTCTTTTGTTGCCTGCACTTCTGGGATCATGTTCCAAAGAAAACATTGACTTTTTTATTGTTATACATTGGCCTTCTTTGTATCTTTTGACTTAAAGTCTATTTTGCCTCCTATATATATAGCTACCTCAGCTGTCTTGTGTTTGCCATTTATATAAGATTTCTTTTTCCATTCCTTCACTTTCAGTTTGTGTGTCCTTAACACTAAAGTGTGTATCTTATAAGCAGCATATTGTTTGATCTTTTTTTTTAATCAATTAAACAACTGCATGTTTTTAGAGAGTAAAATGTACTTTGTTTTCTTTTAAAGTAATTAATCATTGGTAAGGATTTACTACTGCCATTTTGTTTTTTTCTGATTACTTTTTAATTTCTTATTCTTCCTCTCTTTCTGCCTTCCTTCTAAATTCATGATTTTTTGTAGTGATATGCTTTGCTTCCTTTCTCTTTCATTTTTGTGAATCTGTTAGAGCTTTTTTTTTGTGGTTACCATGAGGCTTTCTTAAAATGTAGTAATGGTCTACTTTCTGCTCTCAAGAGCTTAACTTGAGTTGCACACAAAAAGGCTGTATTTCTATTCTCCCCCAACATCTTATGTTACTAATGTCATGATTTGTATTTTTTTAATATTTTGTATCCATTGCCAAATTATTATAGCTGTAGTTATTCTGACATTTTTCATCTTTTAACTTTTATAGACTTTTATTAGAGTTAAAAGTGATTTATGTACCACTGTTAAAATATTGAAGTAGTCTGGATTCAATGATATACTTACCTGTACCAATGAATTTTATATTCCAATACGTTTTCATGATACTTACTATTATCATTTTAAGTTGAAGAAATACTCTATTTCTTGTAAGGCAGATACATTGATAATGAACTCCGTCACCTTTTATTTGTCTTGAAAATTCTTTATCACTCCTTCACACATGTTTGCAAGGCAAAAAAAAAAAATCTGCTGGTAGGTTCCCTGTGTGTTATCAGTTGTTTTTCTCTTGCTTCTTTAAAAGAGTCTCCATGTTTTTAATTTTTGATAATTTGATTATAATGCATGTTGCTGTAATCTTCTTTGATCATATTTATGATCTTTAAGCTTCATAAACTTGAATCGTCCATATCCCATCCCTCCCAATGTTTGAGAAAATTTAAGTCATTATTTATTTCAATAAACTTTCTGCCTCTTTCTATAGGGTTTTTTTTTTTTACCTTTTGAGACTTCCATAATTTGTCTATTGGTGTGGGTTTGCGCCAGTCTTCTTCTGTCTGGCTAATTTTAATTAACTTGTCTTTTAGCTTGCACATTCTTTCTTCTGCTTGATTGAATCTGCTCTTGATGATGTCGATTGAATCTTTCATTTCACTCATTTTATTCTTCATCTCTGGAATGTTTTGTTTCTTTTTAAAAATAATTTCTCTTTGTTGGACTTCTTGTTTTGTTTATGTATCATTTTCACGGTTTAATTATTTCTATTTGTGTTCTATCTCACTGATCTTCCTCAGAAGAATTATTTTGAATTCTTTATTAGAAAATTCATAGATTACCACTTCTTTGTGGCCCGTTACTAGAAAAATATTGTATTCCTTTGGTGATATCATGTTTACTTGATTATTCATGTTCTTTTGAGTCTTATGTTACTGTCTTTACATTTGACAAAAGCAATAACCTCCTCCTATTTTTACTATTTTGTTTTTGGGAGAGAAAGTCCTGCACCAATTAGAATAGCTCAGAAATCTGGAGGTCACTCAGATCTTTTCTATGGATGTAGCAACTCTACTCCTCTTGCTGTCTCTTGAAGAAGAAGTCTTAGGAATTTAGATCTCTTGATCTTGCAATTCTAGGCCTGGTGCCATGAGCCTTCTCTTTGTTTGTCAAGGTCAGTACCCTGAAATGTTCAAGGTTATGTACTTTCTCCCAATTGGAGCTAGTTTTCTGTGTGTGCTTATGCTGTATTTGCAAAGGCTTATGTGCACCATCTATGGGGGCACATGCAAGGTATCAACTATGGTGGGGAATAGTACAAAAAATGTTGGAGGCATGTTCAGCCAGTCATGGGGGTTTCAGGAGATGTGTTCTATGAAGTTTGTGGACAAGCCTCTTGGTGGAGTTTTTTATATCGCGGTGTTGAATTTCATACCTGTGAGTCTTCACCCTCTTTCTCTGCTCCCACTTGTCCCAATATTATTAACTCATGCCTACCTGCTCAGTGATCTATACGAGATGAGGCAGAAATAGGTCTCTTGGCTGTGTACCTCATGACTGGGGAAGCCAGGTGCTTAATTGATTTTCACTTCCTCTATGAAAGAAATTGTAGGACAAAGAAATTTCTCTTGGCATCAGTCTGTGCTCCTCATAGGAGGGATTATGTGGGTAAAGTGAAACTTTTCTTCTCAACCTATTTTAACACATTTTATTATTATTACTATCATCATCATCATTATTATTATCGTTATTATTATTGTTCCAGTTAAGCACTGGGAGATTTTTACTGTACTTCTTGATTTCCATTAAGATATTCTTGACTATGAGTGTTTGTCAAAATTGGTGCTTCTGTGAAGCTGATGAGGGATAAAAATTCTTATTCCATACTGTTGGTTTGAGCTAGCAGTATTCTGAGTTCCCAGGATACAATGATGAATGAGATGGCCATTTGACAGACCTCAAGGTACTTGTACTCTAATGGGCAAGAGAAACACAAAACAGGAATGTAAGATAATTTGAAATAGTAATAAGTTCCTTAAAAAGCTTTAAAAAAGTAATAGTGATGAGGTAGGGGCTAAGGGAATAAATTTCAATTTAAATTTTTGGATTATTTTGCATTGTTTGCAATGATTTTCCTATATATAGAAATATTTCCTTTTAGGCATGAAGAGAAAACTAAGAATATATTTTAAATGATGACAGAAGGGGAGGGTTTTTCCTTTGTAGTTGAGACAAAAATATAAAGTAGAAATGTATCTAGGTTAAAATGTCTATGTCTGAAAATAAATATGATGTTTTGACTTCTGCTTTCTGTTTCTTTTTGTTTTATACAAAACTTACTATTAAAGTGGCAGTTTTCATGTACCTTGTGGGAACTGAGGAAATTTATTTGAGAGAATCCCTTAAGAACTTAAATTATGAGAGTCAGTTCCTTGCTCTCCTGGTAGTGCTTAGAAAAGCTCCTTGAACTTTTATAGCACCCTTTTGACAAAATAAGTCCTTTCATCATTTAAAAATATTGTGCAATATAACAGAGAGAAAATTGCATAAAACCTAAATATATGTTCCAACAACTTACTGTTAAACACATACTGTAAATACTCCACAGGTCAAAAAATAGAAACTTGCCAGAATCTGCTTATGTATTGCTTACAGATAATTATCTTCTCTATGCCGGTGCAACATATGCACACAGGTAAACTATCATTAAGTATTTTTAAATACTATTCCTTTATAGTTTTGCCACCTATATGTTGTTTTCATTTAAACATATATAACTAAAAAGGACAAATAAAAATTTAAACATACATATTTATCTCTAGTTCTGCCTCTTTTTGAGTTTTATGATAATAGAATTATACTATATTTTTTCCTTCTTGACTTTTACGCTCAACATTAAATTTTGTCAAATGCATCCACATTGTTACATTTAGCCAGTACTGTACTAGAGCTGGTGCATCCCAGTTCATGAGAGCTGATAAACACCTTAGTGGCCCTATGGTTCAATGATATTATATTGGTAACTTCAATTTGGCTGTGGTACAAGCATTTATACCATGAAGATGAGTACATGTATATATCAGAGCTTTTTTGATTCTTAGGTAATGTGTCTTAAATTGTTTGCTTTTTGCTTTTTTTATTTGTCAAGGTTTTTGTTTTATTTGTTTTCAGTGTGTTTCAATGTGAAGGCTGGTATAATTTATGAAAATTTCTATCATCCAAAGCTTTCCTTTCACTCTTCCATCATAGCCCAATAACACCTTGGAGTGTAAAATTAGACAAATAGTTGAAGTTCTTAGATAAGGATGTTCTATTTGTTACTTTAAAAAAAATCAGTTGTTGATGGATCCTTATTTTATTCATTTATTTATCTGTGGTGCTGAGAATCAAACCTAGTGCCTCACACATGCTAGGCATTCTACCACTGAGACACAACCCCAGCCCCTATATGCAACTTTTAATGGATATGTAGAATCATCTGCTTTGGAAGGAAATTGAAGTCAGAAAAGAATAAATATTGTACAGCTTAGAATAGAGAAGGATCTCTACCCTATACATTTCGTGGCTTAGAGCACAATATTCTGCTCATAGGAAATGCCAGTTATGAAATTGGGTTATAATCTACTATACTATGGTCATAAGAATGTTATGAGGCAAGACTTTAAGAAGTGTAAGTGGCTCCTTCCTTCTCTCTTTATTCAAGTTATATTTGTGCTTTAGGTAGTTGTGAAAGTTAGGAAATGAGGAGAAACAGAGTTAGGATGAGAAATGTTCCACCCATCATTTTACCTAAGTATACATTTCATTTTCTTCCTGATAACCAGTGAACTAACAGCTGTTCAAGATGTCTCCATTGACCTCTTTGAATCTGATACCTCTTCTGACCTCCCATATACAAAATCAAATGTCCCTAATTCCTGTTTACCCAAAGTTATATTTTCTATATGATAAAAATCTAATTCCTACCAATATATCTCCCTTTTCAAGAAAAATGAATATTTTAATGATTTTTAAAATTTCCTATTTTCACTTTAGTATTCATGCCCTATCCTGATAGACTCTTGGGGAATATTTGAGGGCAATCAGTGTGTATTAGGGACGAGCTTTATTGCTTTATATCTTCTCCCAGAGATGTCATGACAGTGCTAAGGCTAAAAAAGCCTCAAGTGAATATGTAGCAACAATATGAAATAAACCCAAGATATTTAAAAGTAATAACTCTTTTGGGCCTATAACACAGTTGAAATTCTCAAAACAATGATGTAAAATAAATTCCAAATGATGATGAGCCCCACCATGGAAAGAGGTACTCACAAACTTTTTTATCCTGTAGAGTCCTAGGAAGAAGTGTCCTGCATAAAAGCAAGTGAGAATAAGGCTAAAATTTTAATAAGTTCCTGAAAAACAAGTGTAGACAAGTATGACAGTAAAGAATATCTCAGAGTCATACTTCTTCTCATGGTCTTTTCCATGGACCTCTGCCAGGTACTTATGAGAATATCTGGGCAGGTGCAGGAGATCTAAGAGGACAGACATGAAACACTACCCAATTTTTATATCCCTCACTCTATGAGAAATCTTATTTTATTCAGAGTTCAGGAAAAGCTGCATTGCTTTGGGGAAGGACAGAAAAAAAGCCATAACCACTGAGAAAAAGGTAGAAATGCTTTCTGTGGTCAAGACAAAGGTTCCTTGCTTTGTGGAGAGACATAGGAAGCTCTCCTTTTCCTAGTCACAAGCAAGAGTAAACTGCCTTTGTGGGAGGTGCAACAAACAGTAACCTACCATGTAGGAAAGAGATAAGAAACCCTTTTACCACTATTCTCAAAAAATCACCCTTAGGAAAAGTAAAATCAACATCCTCTACTTCTGAGAAAGGAGAAGAAAACATTCTCTCATCCAAAATCCTTGTCAGAATACAAGAAAGAATTTGATTGCCATGGGGATACAAAGGACAGGAATGTTAAAAGATATCCCCATGCATACAGAGCCGAAGACTGAAGCTAGGTTAGGAGGACTGAGAATTACCACCTTACCTACTTGTTTTAGCTTTTGTAATGTTATGACTGAAATATCCAGTAAGAACAACTTAGAGGAGAAAAAGTTTATTTGGGGCTCAGGGTTTCAGAGGTCTCAATCCATAGACAGCTGACTCTATTGCTCTTGGCCCAAAGAGAAGGATCACATAATGGGGGAAGGGTCCAGCAGAGGAAAGCTGCTCACCTCATGATGGGCTCAGGAAGCAGATAGCAATAGGAGGTAAAGGCCATAGTGAATATGTACCCTACCAAGGTATCTCCCTAGTGACCCATCTCCTCTAACCACCTGCCTATATTTAGCACCCAGGTTACAGCTCTCATAAGCTTATCATTTTACCTCAAATATTCCTGTATTAACAGGAGTTTTTTGGGACGCCTTATATTCAAACTGTAACACCATTCCTATGATGAACCTCACACCAAGTCACAAGAAATAGAAAATACCTTGTAGAGGTGGGCCAAGAGTATGTAGAGAGAATTTGTGTGACAGAGATATGTTGGAATCTATGAGTAAAGCAGGTAAACATGGACAAAATCCCTTTGGCATCTAGTACCCCACATTAAACAAAAAGTAATAGTATTCTACCACTGAGAAATTTTAAGTTCATAGTGCACTAAAGATAGCTATAATAGTAAAATCTAAATCCAGCTAAACTATTAACTAGATTGATTTGAACTACTCAATACTAACAGCCTAACAGAAAGGTCTGCTCATTTTTAGGTGTACATATAATTTATCTCTACATAATACCCAACATTCAAACAAAGATTATGAAACTTCCATAAAAAGGCAAGAGTGACGCATGATCAGGAAATAAAGCAGGAAACATGAGCATATCCTGAGATGATCTCAATAGAACATCAATATATCTAAAGCATAAAACCAATAGAATTGACAGAAGGAATAAACATACCAAAATTAGAGTTGGAGTTTTCAAAGCTTATTTCTCATTAATTGATGGAAAAAGTAAAAAAGAAATCAATAAGTGTATAGAGGCCTTGAAAAATGCAAATAACTTTATCTAAATGACGTTATAGAACATTTTACTGATGAATATCAGAATATGCAAAAGGGAGGGATGTGGGCAGGGAGGACTAGTCAGGCATAAATGGCTTCACTGTTGAATTCATTAACAGATAAAATATACCACTTCTATAAAAACTTGTCTTGAAAATACAAGTGGGTCAAACACTTCTCAGTTTACTTTGTAAGCTTGTCATTACCATGCTTTGAAACATAAAGATATTATAAATCAAACTGTAGATGAATATACCTCATAAATATAGGACCAAAATTCCTTAACAAAATATTAACAAATCATATCCAGGAATATTTTAAGAGGATAATACATCATAATCTATTGGGGAATACCCTAGGAATGAAAACTTGATAAAAATTTTAAAATCAATCAATATTATTCACCATTCATCATTCATCATATAAAAAGGGAAAAAATGCATATGCTTATCTTAATAGATGCAGAAAGAATATGACAAAAATTCAACATACATTCATGGTAAAAAAGCATGAACAAATGAAAAACATAAGGGGATTTCCCCCAATCTGATAAAGAACATCTGTGAAATATAGGCAAAATGATACTTAGTGGTAACTGATTGAACAGTTTCATACTGTGAGTAGGAATGAGGCAAAAATGACTGCTCTCATTCCATTTTTTCAGCATTGTGTTGGAAATTCTAGCCAGTGCAATAAGACAGGGAAAAATGAATGCACACTAGGTAGAAGGAAGAAAAAAATTCTTTTTATTCTTATGTGAAGTGAGTGATCATCTATAATGAAAATACCAAAGAGTCTACAAAAAAGCTATTAGAACCAATAAATGAGTTTATTAAGATCAAAGAATATAAGGTCAGTATCCAAATATCAATTATATTTCTATATACAAAGAATGGATGATCATAAAATGACACTAAAATGAATTTATAGTAGCATTAAAAATGAGCACTTTCTACATATCTGCTTGACATGTAGAAAACATTGCTGAGAGAAATTAGGAAAGTCGTAAGTAGAGAGATATACCATGTTTGTGGATTAGAAGAATCAGTATAGCCTATACATGGAATGCACCATGAACTTCATTTGTATATTAGAAAGGTATCCAGCTCATATATTGGACAGTAATTGGTATTTAAATTCTTGTAGCATTTATCACATGTCAAATTGTGTGGGCCTAATGACCACTGGTGTCCTCCTCTAGACTGTTTCTTGAAGGCTGATAGTTAATATATTACTGTTGAATAAATAAATTTTTCCATATCCTAATATTTTTCTAAACTCTTTAATAACAGAGTAAGAGGTCATCCTTATCACTGTAAACATACAAATGAATCTGGCTTATTCTAGTCTTTAACAACAAGTAAAATGAAATGCCTGATCAATGGAAAATTGGAATATAACCTGAAAAAATTACTATTTGGAGAAAGTTACCTGAATCTTTTGCTGCCTAGTGCTATCAAAATTTTATTTCTGTTGGTTTGCTTCAATGGATTATTTTTCTTCTATTATTTCCATTTAAGTCATCAATTCTAATGGATGCTAGTTTTTGTTTATTTTTTTCATAAATATTAAAACCTTTATCTGCTTCCATCATTTGAATATCTAATTCATTTAATATATAAAATATTATGTAAGTTGTTTTATAGTGTCATGTAGAGAGTTTATGTTAAAATATGTGTAGTTGCTTTGCCTATGTACTACTTTAACTATTTTAAGTTAAACTCTTTTTTTTTTTTTTTTTTAACAGGGGATTGAACTCAGGGACACTCGGCCACTGAGCCACATCCCCAGTTCTATTTTGTATTTTATTTAGAGACAGGGTCTCACTGAGTTGCTTAGGGCCTCGCTAAGTTGCTGAGGTTGGCTTTGAACTCGCAATCCTCCTGACTCAGCCTCCCAAGTCGCTTGGATTACAGGCGTGCGCCACCACGCCTGGCTTAAGTTAAACTCTTTTATCTAACATTTGTGTAGGTTGCAGGAGGTGGTGTATTCTCAGGGTTTAAAGGGTTTATATACTCAGATAATTGACAAAGTACTCAATGCTATGGTTTGGATATGGATTTAGTGTGTCCTCCAAATATCCAAAGATGCTGGAAGCTTGGTACCCAGTGTGGCAATATTAAGAGGTGGTAGAACATGCCCCAAGAAATTCTTCCCATAATCTAAATTTACATAGGGAGTAGTATTTTATTCAGTTGAAGAAGGGGAGAAAAGCAGATTACACTTTTACAATTTGATTACCTTTGTTCCTATTTACTTGTAACACATGAATGTTAAATTTGCTTTATTTACATTAAATTATATTGGTTCTTCTTAAGGAGTTGATGAGGGCAAAATAAGGTCTCAAAGAAAGAGTATTTTCCTTCTGTGCATGATACTTTCCTGAGTATAAAATCCTAGCCATGGTGTTATTGTTAGAAATAAATGTTGAGGCCTCTAGTGTTTCCATGGGGGTCACAGAGCCATTCTCCTAGGATAAAGGTTATTAAAAATTAGCATCATGAATCAAGTCAGTTTATGAGCAGAGTGTGTAAAAGGCACAGTCACCTTTAAACCTTCTGTTAAGAAAGCTATGGGTCTGCCAAAGAGCAATGTATCTAAACTTCCCAGGAAGCCAATAATGAAAAATTCCCAGGGCCCTTCATATATGTAAAGATAATCTTTTTTGTAGATGCATCCTAGTAAAGTTAGTAGGTTGTTGTTGGTGTTAGGGTCTGGAGAGCAAATAAAATCCTAATTCAGGCATATTGGTGAAATCTGATGAACCTGGGAGTAATACTTAAAAATTTATGTGATTTAAAAAGCAGTCATTTCCTTGTTATCTTTTATGTGACCCCAGGCCAAATAAGTTTATACCTGAAAAATAAATACAAATAGGCTCACATCATTATCAAAATCTACATCATTTATGTTTCTCCATATCTACACATATGCCATTCTCTTTCATAACTTTATTGGAAACACAATTGTTCATTTTTTCATGCTCATGGATATGTCAAACTTTCCTTGACTCTATTACACCACTAAACAATGGTATTCGTTTACCATGATTTTTGCTTTCTTTTGAGGACAATACATTAATTCAAAATATTCATTTACACTGAACCACATGTCTTTTATAATATGCTTCCCAAAATAAGTACTTATCTTTCCAATTAGATTATTCATTTCATCATCTCATGAATTAAATATTATATTTTCACGTCTTCTAAGATATTTTTTAAACAGTAGGTTGTTTCCCAATAGTGGATTACAAAATCATTGCAGTGGTTTATGACCAGCAATTTTAAAAGCAATAACTCTATTATGGTTATTATACAGAATTCAAGAAAGTAAAAAAGTCATTCCAAATCCTGTACTCAGAAATTTTCATAATTAACGTTAAAGAATCACCAGAAAGTCACCAAAACCTCAGTTTGGACAGGTGTATAGACTGCTAGAAAGAAAGTTGAGTGAACAAAATAATTTTATAAAAATAATATTGTCCTACAAAGTATTATTTTTCATATAACTTGTTTCATGCAGTTCTACTTGAACTGCTACCTGGTTTATAAGTGGTGATTAAACAGTAGGAAACATTGTCCCTTGTGACCACATTGGACCCCATGTGACAATATAATCAAAGCCCTAGAAAATATTGCTTTGGCTTTCTTTCCTGAGGAGGAATGAAATATTTTAAAAAGAATCCACAATTAAAAAAAAAAATGAGAGCAGGGATTACAGGGTGTACTCCTGTAATCCCAGCTACTTGGGAGACTGAGGCAGGAGGATTGCAAATTCGAAGGCCAGCCTGGATAACTTAGCAAGATCGTGTCTCAGAATTTAAATGAAAAGGGCTAGTGTGTAGTTCAGTAGAGGAGTGCTTACTTAGCATGCTGAGATTGTTTAAAACAAATCCCAGAAATAGTCTCAATTTTACCTCTACACATTTTAGTATGGATTTCTAAAAATATAGATATTTTTTAAATAACCACAATATCATTATTATGTACACATTATTATGCCTGCCAAAATTACTAATATTTGGTGTCAACTATTACACAGTCCATGTACACATTACCTTAACAGTCTCAAATTTTCTTTTTACACTGGTTTATTTGAAGTAGGATCAAAGCAATGCCCATACATGGTCATGAACTGTTATTTTGTTTAGATTTATTTTAATATGAATGAATCTCCCTCCCGTTTTCCTTTCTCTTTTTAGTATTTCTGTCTACTTTCTGTTTGAGAAATCAGGCACATTTTATTGTAGAATGGTCCACATGAGCAATTTGGCATTTTGCTCCTTACACTGTCACTTAACTTGTTCTTCTCTATCACTTGTATTTTTGTTAAGTCAGATTTAGTACTAGAGGCTTGACAAATTCAACTTCAACACTGTTGGTAAAATATTTTTTAATGGAAATGCTGTGTGATTGACATTGAATATCACCTTAGAAGTTTCATCATGTAAGTTGTCTCCATATAAGTGATATCACAATTCATCAGTGCTCCCTCCATTGTTAATTTCCCATTAAAACTTTCATCTAATGGTTTCATCCATTGAAAATTATTTAAGAAACAATTGTTTCATTAGGGACCACAAAGTGATTGCTTTCCAATTGGTTACTGTTACTGGAACAACAGCGTAAATGCTTATTTATTTGCCCAATTTGTTAGAGTTTATGCCCTTGTTTCTTCCATTTTTACCTCATTATAATATTTTTCTTCCTTTTATATTTCTTTTTGAATATCATTAGGAACATGATATTAATAATATTCAGTATGTTTTATCATTTGTATTCATTATTCAATTTGAAGCCCAAATTATTCCAATTTTGGCTAATGAAAATCCCTTCATGTTGGTTCTAGCTTCTTTTCATTACCTTTTAGTATTTGATAGCTTTCATTTCTTCTGGCACAACAATATGTTTGAGTGTTTTTTCACCCAAGCCTAGAAATAGACCCCAAGGAATAATTCCTTTCTTTCTTTTTGATGGGGAATAATATTTGTAGATCAAAATCACAGTACTTATTCGTGTTCACTAGTGTTCAACTATTATTGTTTCCATGTCTTTTCAGTAGACAGAGATAAGACATGTGTCTTAATAGGAAAAATGCTAATGTCTTCATGTTAATAATTTCATGCAAATAATTTTTATTTAAATTATTTGATTTTTTATATTCAAGTTTCTTGTGTCCTACAATATTCCCCAAAGTACTTATTTTAATTACTTACAATATAAAACTATATCCAAATAATATTGATACTAACAATTTTGGGAATTAATTTATTTTAAGATTTCATCGTAGCTCTTTTTCTTGAGATTATATTCCATTTAGGCAGGACAGTTAAAGTACTCAGTTCTAAAATCACTGGAAATAACTATTTTCTTTTTGATTATGTCACTAACTTCATAGATAATTATACTAATCCACTTTAAATATTTTTAAAATTTAGATATTGCTTATCTTGACAGAATTTTATATTTGAATATGTAAAATGATTTTGTCCAACATCAAAAATATGTAATAAAGTATATTCACAATAGTGTTACTTTCTTTACTCTCCCATCTACCATGAGTTATCTTCCCACTAAAGATAACCATTTCTATTATTTTGTTTTGTTTGCCCTTATAATTCTTAGCTTGAGGGCAGGAGTGAAAGTATAAACATATATGCCCATTTATATGTCCATTTTTCTCACTTTTTGCACAAAATGTAGCATACTACATATACAGGCCATAGTTGCTAATTGATCACTCCATATTGCAAAATGATAGTCAATATTCATTTTATGGCTAGATATTATTCCAAGTATTAAACTAGTCACCTAAGAAATGTGAGTTTATTCTCTTCTTTTTCTATACCAATAATATTGTAAATAATAATTGTGATATATAAGTGATTTCAGGTTTTAAACATATATCTTTCAGAAAAAAAGGGTCATTGCTAAAATAAAAGGTCTATACAAATGCAATTTTAAAAACAATTAAATTCACCTCCATAGGAGTTGTATCATTTTGCATCCCTACCAGTGATGTATGATTATGATTGTTTTCCTAAAACTTTGCCAATGGATTGTGTTGTTAGGCTTTTAGACTTTGGTCAACTACTATATGAGAAGTAGCATTTCAGTGTAGATTTAATTCACAATTCTTATGTAACAACAAGACAAATCATATATTTACAAGTTTAAAATCCACTTATTTCTTTTGCAATTTTAAGGTCATGTTTTTGTCCATTTATCTTTTAAGATGCTACCTGCTTTGTATGCTCAATTTTTGGAATCTCTTTCTACATTAGAGTCATTAATCTTTTCTTTGTGCTATAAATTGCAAATATATTTTCCAATTTGTCTTTTGATTTTGCTTAATGTGGTTTTTGTCATTCAAAATATTATAATGTAATAAAATTTATCAGTCCTTTTTCATTGCTTCTGAATTTTGAATTATAATTGAGAAAAATTTTTCCATTTATAGGCTATAAGGAAATCTATCCATATTTCATTCAAAACTTAAACATTTTCATGTTATATGAAAATATTTTAAATTTAAAAATTTTAAATACAGCTTTTGTATTTAATTTTATATTTGAACATTAAAATGATTATATGAGTTAACTTTCAAAACTGTGTTATAAGACATATTCAGAATAGTGTTACTTTCTTTACTCGCACATCTGATCTGTGTTTTAAATTATACTTAAGGGCTGGGGATGTAGCTCAGTGGTAGAATGTGTGCTTAACATGTAAAGTGCCTGGGTTTGATTCCCCAGCACTTAAAACAAGCAAAAAAATTATATTATATTTAAATCTCTAATATTTTTTTGAAACTTTCTCTAATTTTTTAAATAGTATTGGTGATTGAATCCAGTGGTGCCCTTTTTTTTTTTATTTTGAGACAGGGTCTTACAAAGTCCATCTTTCAATCTTCCTGCCTTAGCCCAATGAATTGCTGGGATTACAGGTGTGCACCACCATTCCCAGTTAAACTTATTCTTATACAAAAAACCCATGATCTATTTAAGGGGAAAAATGGATATCCATTAGACTTTTGACACTAAGGCCTTAAGTCTGATGACAACAGAGTAGCATATTTAAAATATTTAATGAAAGAAGATGTGAGTCAAGGATTTTATATCCAGCCACGCTGACTTTCAAGTGTAAAGGCTATCGATATGTTATGAGCATAAAAAAATTCAGGAACTATTTCCCATAAATACATTCTCAGGAATCTCCTAGAGAACAAACTTCAGAAATTCAAAATGACTGAGGAAGCATTGACACAAGCACTGGTTTTAAGTCTCACATAAATTCCTGTAGAACTGAGTTGAAATGATAAAGAAAGAAACACTACAATAGTTTATGTTACGAAAATGACAAGGGGAATGTATCAAAAATAGAGTGATTTTGTTGATTGCCTTCTAAGTAGTGAATTATTTTCCTACTGCTGCTATTACAATTGCCAAAAACTTAGTGGCTTTAAACAACACAGGTTCATTATTTTACAGTAAAGTAGGTCAGAAGTCCAAACTGGGTGAGTGGGGCTGTATTCCTTCTGGAGACTCTAGGGAAAATCTGTTTCATTGCCTTTTCCATCTTCGAGAGGCCACCTACATTTCTTGGTTTGTAGCTGTAACACTCAAATCTCTGCTCATTTTATCTTTCTTGGGCAATGTCTGTCTTCCCACTTACATGGATGCTTATCATTACATTGGGCTCACCTGGTTAATTCATGATAACTGATTCATCTCATGGTACTTAACTGAATCACATCTGTAAAATCTCTTTTGCCCTATAAGGGAACATATTTATAGGTTTGGAGAAATTTGCTATGGGCATCTTTGGGAAGGATATTCTTATGCCAACTATAGTGATTAAAAACAATACATCATATAAAGTCATGGTTAAGAGGAAAGGTGGGGAGTAAGAATTTGATTTTGATGTCACTCATAGTAGGAAAGCAGTAGAGAATGTAAGAAAAGGAAAAATAATAATTATATATAGTATTTGTGTATATATGTGTATATGTGTGTGTGTGTGTGTGCATTATTCTCAATGTCAAATAGTATAACACAAAAGAGAGGGACTAAAACAAACTTCCCAAAAAAATACTGTGTGTATACATACACATATATACATACATATATGTATACATACACATGTGTGTATAAAAAATGTGTGTGCATACATATAATGTAGATATATATGCGTGAGGAGAAATAGGTGACATATATACACTAATAATGAAATCTTTACATAACTCTCAATCTCAAACAGAATAAGTCAATAAAAAATTTAGAAGGATATAGGAAGCAATTAATAATGTATATTTCATAGCAAAGTCTGAACTTATGTAATAGATAATATACTTTCTTCAAGTGTATATGAATTATTCATAAATTTGACAATATCCTGGGCCACTGAGAAAACTTCAGAAAATCCAAGAATAGAAATAATGCAAACAGTACTCACTGTTCACAACACAATAAAAATGTAAATTTATAAAAACAATTAAATAGTTTTCTACCTGGAACTTGAAAAAATCCAGAGTATTAAAAAACATTTGAATCAAGGAAAAATACAGACCAAAAGTGGCAGCATTCTTAAAAATAACAGTAATGAAAACATAATCTGTCACATTATGTGGTTGTAGCTAAAACTCCAGAGAAAATTATATATTTTGAAATACTTAAATAAAACTTGAATACCTTTTCCTCTGATAACTGTTTCAGCCAGGAATATACTTGTCCTACACAGCTGCAGCAGATCTATTGTCAGGGCTGGGAATGGTTCTAATTTAAACTTTTGATATTTTGTTCATCATGGATTTTTGCTTTAATTATTATTTTTAAAACTATTGCATTAAAATTTTTGTTGATTGATGAGTTTTTTTTTCTGGTGCTTCCTTAAATTTTGTATCCAAGATGAGTACCTCACTTGTCTTAGCCTAGTCCTTGTGCCAGTTGGGCTTCAGAAATTATCACTTCCCTGGACAACATGGTTTGTCATAGACAGCACCTTCTATTCCAAGTTGCCACTTTTGGTCTGTCTCCTTCAGCCTCAGTAGAGAAGATGGCAGAACCTCTGTACTAACTGAGCTGGGGAGGAGAGTAGAGAAGTTCAATGTGAGCATCCACACCCAGTTGCACTATAGACTCCCAAGGTTCTTACCAGAGGTTCAGCAGTTTTTCAAGCATAAATGTTCCTCAGACTATATACATTTGGTCAATTTCCAAAGTTGATCATTTTCAAGTTCCAGGCCATTTTATCAAATTTCTCATAGCTCCATAGCTGTTATTTGAGGAAGAAAATTTGCCCATGTCTTTGATTTTGACCAGAAGTCCAGCCTCAGGTAATCATTTTTAATGTCAACAACTAAAGGATTTTCAAGTAGTAAAGGGGAGTAATAACCAATAAACAATACTTAGGTCTGCAGGTTATTTTCATTATTTTTTAAAGGCCTAACTGAAATAACATTCATATAAAGATGTCTAGAATTATGAGAAAGATGTCTTACTTTCTGTTGTAATCACATCATTTCAGGGTAGGATCATACTTAATGCTGTTCAGAAACTGTGTTCAGTATCTATAGATGTTTGTGATTAAGTAAAAATAGAAAAGCAAATTATGACTTAATTGATGAGGTATGTTTTCTGGACACTGTCTTTCAAAACATGAAGTTGGTGGGGAAAGAAGTAATAAACAAGTGGTGTTTCATGTTTGAAAGGTTGAGTCAGTACTTTAAAGACAATTTAGAGCAGCCATTTCTCTTAAGCCCGGAGAATCTTGAAAGAAGGAAATGAGGTAAACATACTCTTCAAAGGCTTCCTGAGGAGGGCCTTGGGATTAGGAATTTTGATTTCATTGGGTAAAAGAAATTAATATACTGATAAAAAAATCCTTTCTGAGCTTCTTCTCTTTTGATAATGGCAACAAAATCTAAAACTCAAAATGTAAAATTTCATGTATATGTCATTTGTAAATGAGGCATCCCTATTAAAAAATCTCTTCTCCTTTGGTATCTAATACCCAAATTTAGAGAGTTCTAACATTAAAACTTCCCCTATGAATGTGGATATATTCAAATTCAAATTCTACTGTCTGGAGTCTCGAAATCAGCCATAAATAGAACTCAGGAATGAAAATTAGGTGCTTCATTCTCAGATCAAAATGGGAAAAGAGCAAGAAGAAAGAAGAGAAATAAGGCATAGAATTACCTGGTAAACACTATAAAGAAGATTATCCCTTGATACAAAATTTCCCCAGGAAAAAACATGCTCCCACATTCTAAAAATAGGTCCTATTAGCTGGAGTGCCCTTTGTTTTTCTGAGGGTCATAATGAAATGGGTATGGGAGTTTTAGGATGGAAACAGACACACATAAATTGCCTGACATAGTACAGGAAACAAGAATTTAAGTAACAAAGAAGGAAGGAGTCTCAGGAGCAAATCCAAGATCCTGGATGAAAAGAGAGGGGTCAGAAAGTTTGTCCCTAATATTTGTGGAACCCAGAGAAATTTACCCATGGATGTGCATGCACCATATGCCCGAACAAGTTACAAGTTATAAATCAAGTTAACAGACTGGTAAAAACTAAAATACATTCATGGATACTATCATCTTATCTTGGCAAATATACCTTCATAATAGCAAAGTTTCAAAAATATTATCTTTGAAAGCTGAACTACTAAAATTAATCATTGTTGTGCCTGTCTCATTGTTCTGCTGATGGACTAGTGATGCATAGGTGAGTACAAAAATAGAAATATAATTTATTCATCTATTTATTTCATGAAAATTTTTTTGCCTACATTTCAGCAAAATCCCCAATTACATTATTGTAGTCAACATTTTCATATACTTTGCAGAAATCATATTACATGAATGATCTAAAACAAAATTATATATTAATATTTAAAGCTAAATGAAAATATTGGGCTGTAGATACAGGCATGTAGAGTGCATGCCTAACGTGTAAAAGGCCATGAGTTTGATTGACAGCATCACATACAGAAAAGCCAAAGTCAAATGGTAATAATTAAAAAAGACATTTTATTAAAAAAAATTAAAGTTGAAAGATTTAAGTAATTAAATCTCCTTAATTTTTTTAACATTTAAAACTAATAATTCCAGTATTCGATGTCCATTTGTTTTCCAGTGTAAAATATCATATTTCACATGTTGTCAAGATCTATCAATAATCAACCTTAAGAGGAATATAAATGGTTTAACATTGCAAAATTTCCTTCAAGTGCCACATTGCATATGCAACATTAATTTTTAATTATTTTAAATTTAGAAGAATACAAAAAGGAGCAACAGACATCAGGCACAGCCCAGCATGCAGAAGGCTGAGAGTTCCCCCCTTGGGACATTGGCCCAGAGTGGTTCTGTGGGCCACCAGCACAGCCAGGAGGCGAGAGTCTTTACCGAGGGAAGTGGGCACTGAGGAGAGGACACTTGGGTCGTCCTCTCCCGGGGGCCCAGTCCAGAGGCCTGCATTCAGCTCAGCCAAGTCCCATGAGAATTCCAGGTCAGGGAGGCAGACCCAGCAACAGACATCAGGCTCAGCCCAGTGCAGATGGGTGAGAGTTCCCCACCTGGGTCGTAGGCCCAGAGTGCTCCCGTGAGACCTCTGAGGGGGCAGCAGGCACAGCGTAGAGGCAGAAGCCTTCAACATGGGGGAAGCCAGCACAGAGTACACACTTGAGGCTCCCACACTGGGAGGCTGAGCCCAGAGGACAAGTCTTAGTCCAGCCTGGCCCTGGCCTGCAGTCTAGTGCTACTGAAGACTAGGAGGTGAGAAATTGGAAATCTGCAGGGACACCACTTGTTTTAAGGGGCAAAGCTGCTATACTTCAGATTCTCACAGATAGAAAGGAAGATACATGAACAACATAAGAAGACAGGGGAAGAAAGTGTCTCAAACAAACCTAGAAACTTCATCAACAGAATCCAGTGATAACATGGTAGAAGAAATGTCAGAAAGGGAGTTCAGAATGTACATAATTAAAATGATCAGAGAAGCAAACCATGAGATGAGAGAAAAAATACAGGAAATGAATGATCACACCAATCAACAGTTTAAAGAACAGATGCAGAAAGCAGAAGATCATTTCAATAAAGAGATAGAGATGTTGAAAACAAACCAAACAGAAATCCTTGAAATGAAGGAAACAATAAACCAAATTAAAAACTCAATGGACAGCATAAACAGCAGGCTAGATCATCTAGAGGATAGAACATCAGACATCGAAGACAAAATATTTAATCTTGAAAACAAGGTTGACCAAATAGAGAAGATGGTAAGAATTCATGAACAAAGCCTACAAGAATTATGGGATATCATGAAAAGACAAAATTTAAGAATTATTGGAATTGAGGAAGGCACAGAGATACAAACCAAAGGAATGAATAATCTCTTCAATGAAATAATGTCAGAAAATTTCCCAAATCTGAAGAATGAAATGGAAAATCAAATACAAGAGGCTTACAGGACACCAAATGTTCAAAACTACAACAGGTCAACACCAAGGCATATTATAATGAAAGTACCTAACATACAAAATAAAGATAGAATTTTAAAGGCTGCAAGAGAAAAAAATCAGATTACATTCAGGGGGAAACCAATACAGTTATCAGCAGATTTCTCAACACAGACCCTAAAAGCAAGAAGGGCCTGGAATAATGTATTCCAAGCCCTGAAAGAAAATGGATGCCAATCAAGAATCTTATACCCAGCAAAACTCACCTTCAGATTTGAAGATGAAATAAAATCCTTCCATGATAAACAAGAGCTAGAAGAATTTACCAATAGAAAGCCAGCACTACAGAACATTCTCAGCAAAATATTCCATGAGCAAGAAATGAAGATCAACAATGTAAACCAACATAGAGAGGAACTACCCTAAAGGAATAGCCAAATAAAGGAGAAACCAAGTCAAGTTAAAAAACAGAAATAAGCCAAAATGATTGGGAATAAAAATCATATCTCAATAATAACCCTGAATGTTAATGGCCTGAACTCATCAATCAAAAGACATAGACTGGCAGATTGGATTAAAAAGAAAGACCCCAAAATATGCTGCCTCCAAGAGATGCATCTCATAGAAAAAGATACCCAAAGACTAAAGATAAAAGGATGGGGAAAAACATACCATGCAAACGGATTCAATAAAAAAGCAAGGGTTTCCAGCCTCATATCAGATAAAGTGGACTTCAATCCAAAATTGGTTAGAAGGGATAAAGAAGGGCATTTCATTTTCCTTAAGGGAAGCATAAATCAGCAAGAAATAATAATCATAAATATTTATGCACCAAACAACAGTGCATCCATGTAGGTCAATCAAATCCTTCTCAACTCCAGGAACCAAATAGACCACAACGGAATAATAGTGGGTGACTTTAACATACCGCTCTCACCATTGGACATATCTTCCAAGCAAAAACTGAACAAAGAAACTATAGAACTCAATAACACAATCGCTAATTTAGACTTAACAGACATATATAGAATATTTAATCCATCAAGAAGTGAATACACTTACTTCTCAGCAGCACATGGATCCTTTTCTAAAATAGACCATATGTTATGCCACAAAGGTACTCTTAGCAAATACAAAAACATAGAGATACTACCTTCTATTCTATCAGACCATAATGGAATGAAATTAGAAATCAATGATAAAATAAAAAACAGAAACTACTCCAAAACCTGGAGATTAAATAATATGTTGTTGAATAATGCATGGAAAACAGAAGACATCAGGGAAAAATTAAAAAATTCTTAGAGATCAATGAGAACAGTGATACAACATATCAAAATCTCTGGGATACTATGAAAGCAGTGCTAAGAGGAAAATTCATTGCATGGAGTGCATTCAATAAAAGAATAAAGAGTCAACAAATCAATGACCTCACATTACAACTTAAAGCCCTAGAAAAAGAAGAACACTACATCACCAAAAGTAGTAGAAGACAGGAAATAATTAAAATCAGAGTGGAAATCAATGGAATTGAAACAAAAGAAACAATTCAAAAAATTGACAAAACAAAAACTTGGTTCTTTGAAAAAATAAACAAAATTGATAAACCCTTAGCCACACTAACAAAGAGAAGGAGAGGGAAAACTCAAATTACTAAAATTCATGATGAAAAAGGAAATATCACAACAGACTCTAATGAAATGCAAAATATAATTAGAAGCTATTTTGAAAATCTATACTCCAACAAAATAGAAAACCTGGAAGACGTCAACAGGTTCCTAGAGGCATATGAGCCACCCAAACTGAATCTGGAGGACATACAGAACTTAAATAGATCAATTTCAAGCAAGGAAATAGAAGATGTAATCAAAAGCCTACCAACAAAGAAAAGTCCAGGACCAGATGGATTCACAGCCGAGTTCTACAAGACCTTCAAAGAAGAGCTCATTCCAATACTCCTCAAAGTATTTCATGAAATAGAGGAGGAGGGAACCGTTCCAAACTCATTCTATGAAGCTAATATCACCCTGAATACCAAAACCAGAAAAGGACACATCGAAGAAAGAAAATTTCAGACCAATATCCCTAATGAACATAGATGCAAAAATTCTTAACAAAATTTTAGAAAATCACATACAAAAGCATATTAAAAAGATAGTGGGTTTCATCCTGGGGATGCAAGGTTGGTTCAACATCTGGAAATCAATAAATGTAACTCACCACATCAACAGACTAAAGTCAAGAACCACATGATTATTTCAATAGTTGCAGAAAAGGCATTTGATAAAATACAGCACCCCTTCATGCTCAAAACGCTAGAAAAAATAGGGATAATAGGAACACTCCTTAACATTGTAAAGGCTATCTGTGCTAAGCCCACAGCTAACATCATTCTAAATGGAGAAAAATTGAAAGCATCCCCCCATAAACTGGAACAAGGCAGGGATGCCCTCTTTCTCCACTTCTGTTCAACATTGTTCTTGAAACTCTAGCCAGAGCAATTAGACAGACCAAAGTAATTAGAGGAATACGAATAGGAAAAGAAGAGCTCAAACTATCCCTATTTGCTGATGACATGATTCTCTATTTAGAAGACCCTAAAAATTCCACCAGAAAACTCTGGAACCCATAAATGAATTCACTAAAGTAGCAGGATAAAAAGTTAATGCTCATAAGTTGAATGCATTTTTATTCATAATTGATGCATCCTCTGAGAGAGGAATTAGGAAAACTACCCCATTCACAATAACCTCAAAATAAATAAAATACTTGGGACTCAACCTAACAAAAGAACTGAAAGACCTCTACAATGAGAACTACAGAACATGAAAGAGAGAATTTAAAGAAAGTCTGAGAAGATGGAAAGATCTCCCATGTTCTTGGATAGGCAGAATTAATATTGTCAAAACGGCCCTACTACCAAAAGTGCTATACAAATTCAATGCAATTCCAATTAAAATCCCAATGATGGACCTCATAGAAATAGAGCGAGCAATCATGAAATTCATTTGGAGGAATAAGAGACCCAGAATAGCTAAAGCAATTCTTAGCAAGAAGAACGAAGAAGAGGGTATAACAGTTCCAGATCTTTAACTATACTACAGAGCAATAGTAATAAAAACAGCATGGTATTGGCACCAAAATAGACAGGTAGATCAATGGTACAGAATAGAGGACACAGAGACAAACCCACATAAATACAGGTATCTCATACTTGACAAAGGAGCTAAAAACATACAATGGAGAAGAGATAATCTCTTCAACAAATGGTGCTGGGAAAACTGGAAATCCATATGCAGCAAAATGAAACTAAACCCATATCTCTCACCCTGCACAATATTCAAATCAAAATGGATCTGGGACCTAGGAATTAGATCAGAGACCCTGCACCTAACAGAAGAGAAAATCTTCTATCATGTTGGCCTAGGACCAGATTTCCTTAATATGACTCCCAAAGCACAAGAAATAAAAGCACGAATCAATGATTGGGATAGAATGAAACTAAAAAGCTTTTTCTCAGCAAAGGAAACAATCTGCAATGTGAGGAGAGAGCCTTCAGAGTGGGAGAAAATCTTTGCCACACACACCTCAGATAGAGCACTAATCTCCAGAATCTACAAAGTACTCAAAAATCTTTACACCAAGAACACTAAAAGCAGAATCAATAAATGGGCCAAGGAAATGAACAGCCACTTTATAGAGGAAGATCTACAAGCAATCAAGAGATTTATGAAAAAATGTTCAACATCCCTCGTTATAAGAGAAATGCAAATCAAAACTACCTTAAGATTTCATCTTACCCCAATTAGAATGTCTTTTATTAAGAATATAGGCAACAACAGGTGTTGGCGAGGATGTGGGGAAAAGGGTACACTCATACACTGTTGGTGGGATTGCAAGTTGGTGCAGCCACTCTGGAAAGCAGTGTGGAGATTCCTTAGAAAACTTGGAATGGATGCACCATTTGACCCAGCTATTCCACTCCTTGGCCTATACCCAAAGGACTTAAAATCATCATACTATAGTGATGCAGCCCCATCAATGTTCATAGCTGCTCAATTCTCAATAGCTAGATTATGGAACCAACCTAGATGCCCTTCAACAGATGAATGGATAAAGAAACTGTGGTGTATATACACAATGGAATATTACTCAGCAGTAAAGAAGAATAAAATTATGGCATTTGCAGGTAAATGGATGATGTTAGAGACTGTCATGCTAAGTGAGATCAGCCAATCCCCAAAATCCAAAGGCCGAATGGTCTCTCTGATAAGTGAATGATGATGCATAATGTGGG